>LPNX010156492.1:382831-524295 GCA_001517045.1 Pseudotsuga menziesii
TATCATGCTTATCAACCTTACCAATACTGCACTGCACATGCTTTTGTATTTTTTTTTAAAAACACACACAAGCGTCGGTTAAGCGACGCCTATAACTGTCGCTTTACCGACGAAATGAAGGCTATATCCGTCGCTTAACCGACAGCATGAAGGTTATAGCCGTCGCTTAACTGACGGAATAAAGGCTATTTAAAAAAAAAATTTGATTACCGTCGCTTAATCGACGGCCTTTCTGTCGCTTAACCGACGGCATGAAGATTATTTTATCAAAAAAATTTCACTACCGTCGAAGATATTCTGTCGCTTAATCGACGCTTTAAATTTAACCGATGGTTATTTAGGTGTCGCTTAACTGACGGTTACTTAGGTGTCGGATAACCGATGACAAGTTTCCGACGCTTAAAAAAAAATCAAAGTGTTGTACATGCGATAGGGAAGTGTCGAAAATCCGACATGACGGCCGTTGGATTTTTGGTCGAAATGTAGTAGTGTGTTCTATGAGGTCAACAAGCAAAATTGGCAAAAAGAGGTGCCACATGGCACCATTGACAGGGTGACATGTGGAATCCATACTGTACAAACATGATGACATAGCACCACCGACATGGTGACACATGGAATCCGTATGGTACGGACAAGATGACATGGCAGGTGTATGGACCAACCAAAGGACGACACATGGCATCACTCAGAGGATGACACATGGCATCCGTACAGTACGGATGAGGTGACATGTCATGTACGTACGAACCAATGGAGGTTGAACATGTGGCGGTACGACAATGAATTTATGGTTGACTAGATGTCGACTGGGCATGAGGTGGACCAATCCTAGGCCGCCACGTGGCAGCACGGGATTGGCCAATAAAGCTAATACAAAATTATGGCCTCTGCAGGGTTCGACCTCATGACCTCTGCGGGAATGCTAAGCGCCTTCACCACTCAGGCTATGTGGGGTTATTTGTATGTGTGGTTAGGTTCTTTTACTTAAAATTGAAGAATGTTTCATATGGCTGCAAAAAGGGGCCGGGGCTAGCCCCGACCCCTAGTCCTACCACACAGCCACAACCGGGAGCTCAAAACGGAGGTGCCAGCACGGGGGTCACGTGGTATGCACTGAATGGACCATCTACGAGCCACATGATTCGAATGGAGGGTGGTTACAACCACCACTCCCCTCCTCCCATTCGCACAACCACCATGTGGGACGCGCCCACTCTTTTAACATGTGCTTTTTAAAAAACTTTGTTTATGGCATTAAAGTGGGTTATAAACAAAAGTTTATTTGTTTGGGTTTAAACAAAAAAATGCTATGTTTATATCTATGGTTAGTATAGTTCCACAACTTACTAACTATATGACTTAAACACAAGAAACCAAAAGAAACCTGGAGGTTTTCAACCATATGCCCAATTAGGCAAATTTGTTGTAACTAAGAATTCATGAGAAACATGTGAAGGGGGTCTTCTCAAGCTATATAAACCCTCTTATTCTCCATTTTTCCAAGCATGCTTTGGAGTGGAGACTTTGTAGCTAAAGGAGAGAAGGGAGATTGCATAGCTCTGCAGGAGGAAGGTACGAGTGTTTAAACTCGTTTTCCACCGTCTTCAGGCTTCGAAGTTGCTGGAAGCAATCTTGTTGTGTTTTGGGCAGCGGTTCTCTTCCTGACCATTGTCACCAAGGTATCATTGTATCATTTCCATGTATTTTGCCTTATGCTGAGATTATAGATCGGGCCTCCTATTGAGAAGCAGGCCCAGAGACGTAGTCCATCCTCGACGAACTCCGTTATCAACTTGTTGTCTTTATGTGCGTATTGTCTATGCTGTTTGGTTCTCTTCTTATGGATTTGTGAGCTTCATTCATGCTCTTTATGCAATTCATGTTAACATCATAGAGTAGCAAAGATCTTGTTTTTGGATCATGTGGTATCAGAGCAGGTTTATTTGACATTGGATTGTGAGTGTGGATGATCACGAGGGCTAAACTGCAAGTTGGTGAGGGTACATTAGAGCCTTACAATTCCGAGATCGGACGTGCACACCGAAGGAGGAAGATGGATGCTAATGATGCCCGCATCGAGATGGAGGAAAAATTTCACAAGGTCTTCTACATGATGGACGACAAGGTAGACAAGTTGTTTACAGACTATGAAGAATGCATGGCAAAAGAAAGAAAAGGTAGTGAAGTAAAGAAGGAAGACAAAGAAGTGAAGGATGAAGGCAACGCTTCAGTTAACCAAGGAGGAGGTGGCGAAGAGACCCTTGAGCCTCCCTCTTCACCTTCAGCTTCAAGCACAAGTTCAAGTGCTTCTTCCTCATCTCATTCTCAGCATTCCAAGGTTCCTCACAAAGAGCCTCAAAAGAATCCCTTATTGAAGCTCGATGTGAAGTTTGATTTGCCCATGTTCAATGGGAAAGCGAATGCAGAGAAGTTGAACAATTGAATAAGGCAAATTGAGGTCTATTACCGAGTCCAGCAGATCAAAGAAGAAGATGTGAATATTCAGTTGGATTCACTTCGGCTGACAGGAACCGCACTTGTATGGTGGGAAAGCAAGCTTCAACAAGGTAGCAAAGAAATGGGTAATCTTCTCTCATCATGGTCTGCTTTCATTTCTGCTTTACGTAGGCAATTTTATCCGTTGGGTTATGTTCAAAAGGCTATGATGGATTGGAAAATTTTTAGACAAGGAAAGGGTTAGAGTGTTCAAAATTTTACTGAAGAATTTAGAAAGAAAGATTTAGAGTTGAATATTTCTTTAGATTCTCCTGACACTCTTTTGAAGTACATTGGTGCTCTTCATCATTATCTATGCCATACTTTGTTGTTGTTGAATCCTACTAGTGTGGATGAAGCAAGTGTTCAAGCTACTCATCTTGAGAGCAGGGGGAAGCATTTGCAAGAAGACCATCCGAAGAAGCATTTCAATCCCAACAACAACCACAAGTCCAAAAAGAAAGACAAGAGCAAGAAGACAGCTACTTCCAAGAAGGAAGGGGGAAAGCTCCATTGAAAACATTGCGACACTGATGGGCATGATGAAGAAATTTGTTGGAAGTTTCATCCTAAACAGAGGCCAAAGCATTATGGAGGCAAAAAGAAGAAAAAGACCATTGCAATAGCGCAACAAGATTTGGGTTCCGACTCAGGTGATGAAACCATGATTACAGCCGTGGGAATGCAAGGTAACAAAACTCCTCATACTAGTTCAAGTTCTACTCATGTTTCTAAAGAAAATGATAAAAGAAGAAGTGAGTTGTTTCACATCAGAGTTGTGTCTAAGCATACAAAGATTGAAACATTATTTGATTTGGGTTCTCAAGTAAATTCGATCTCAGAATTAGTTGTTAAGAAGTTGGGCATACAGACTAAACCTCACCCCAAGCCTTACCCTCTTGGATGGGTATCTGATAATGCTAAGCTACAGGTGACTAAGCAATGTAGTAGGTTAAGGTTTGCTATTGCTTCAAAGTTGATCAATGAGGTGGACTTAGATGTTGTTCCTCTTGACATCTGTGGTATTGTATTGGGAATCCCATACTTGTATGATCGAAGAGCAGTATTCTTTCGTCATGAGAACAAGTACCATCTCACCAAAAATGGGGTGGAGTACATTGTGAGAGCTCACAGTATGAAGGCTAACACCACTCTTGTTAGTGCAGGATAGATGAAGCGACTCATCAACACTAATAAGAGATACATGCTCATGGTTGTGAGAGAAAAATATGCTGAGGCATCCGATGCTTTCAAAGGTTGTGATCCTTCTCATAAAAAGGCTATGATTGATATTGTGGCTAACTATGATGAAATATTTCAGGAACCTACAGTTTTTCCTCCCAAAAGGGAGATTCAACATGAGATCCATCTCCAGCAGGATGCCCCTCTTCCTAATGTGGGCATGTATAGGTTGTCCGCAGTTGAAATGGCAGAGATTAAGAAGCAGGTTCAAGACTTGTTGGACCAAGGAGTGATCAGGCCCAGCTCCTCTCCATGTGGTTCACTGATTGTGTTGGTGATGAAGAAAGATGGCACATGGAGGATGTGCATTGACTATCGGGATCTCAACAAGATCATGATCAAGAATCGATACCCGCTTCCTCGCATAGATGACTTGCTCGACTAGTTGAAAGATGCTGTGTTCTTTACCAAGTTGGATTTGCGTAGTGGCTACCCCCAGATCAGAATTGCAGAAAGTGATGTGTGGAAGACGGCCTTCAAGACCAAGCAAGGTCTATTTGAGTGGTTGGTGATGCCCTTTTGGCTTTGCAATGCACCTGCAACCTTCATGCGGGTAATGAATGCTGTTTTCCAGCCATTCTTAGATGATTTTGTCATTGTATACTTAGATTATATCTTGGTCTTTAGCAAAAATTGGGAAGCACATGTGGGGCATGTAAAGCAAGTATTAGATACTTTGAAAAAGGAGAAATTGTATGTAAAATTGTCAAAGTGTGAATTTGGAAAAACTTCATTAGTTTACTTGGGTCATATTGTAGGAGGTGGAAATTTAAAAATTGATCCTTCAAAAGTTGATGTAATTGTCAATTGGCCTAAGCCTGCTAACGCTACTGAAGTGAGAAGATTTTTAGGAGCTGTTCAATATTGGAGGAGGTTCATTCAAAACTTCTCATACATAGAATCTCCTTTGCATGCCTTAACAAGTGTAAATAAAGCCTTCTAGTGGGGAGGTAAGAAGCAGAAAGCCTTCGACACATTGAAGGGAAAGATCAGCACCACCCTAGTCCTAGACTTTCCTGATTTGCAACAACCATTTGAGATAGAGACAGATGCCAATGGATATGCCATGGGGGCAGTATTGATGTAGCACCGCAAGCCTATTTGCTACCATTCAGAGAATTTTACTCAAGCAGTGATCAACTACCCCACCTATGACAAAGAGTTGTATGCTTTGGTTCAGAGTGTCAAGAAGTGGAAACACTACTTGATGGGTAAGGAGACAATCATCCATACCGATCATCAGCCCTTGCAGTATCTCCAGTCCCAGACTAAGCTCCAGCAAGCTCGTCATTTCAGGTGGATGGGATTCCTTCAACAATTCCATCTAGTGATAAAGTACAAGAATGGTACTAGTAACAAAGTGGTAGATATGCTCTCTAGACCTCCTATTGTTGCATCTATTGTTTTGAAAAATGCTTCTTTGTCCCATGAAAGTTATATTGAGCAGTACGCAACTGATGATGATTTCAAGGAGATTTATGAGAAGCTAACCAATGGCACACATGTGGAAGACTACTATTTGCAGGGAAAGTTGCTCTATCATTTGGGCAAGTTATGTGTTCCTATCAGTGAAAGATTCCATGTAATACGAGAAGCTCATACTTCTCTTGTGTTAGGGAATTTTGGGGTAGGTAAGAATATGGCTCATTTGTAAAGACTTGTGTATTGGCCTCGCATAAAAGACATCCTAACAAAATATGTAAAGGGGTGTGTGATGTGCTCTACTTGTAAGCCCACTAATAGAAAATTGGGGCTATACTCACCACTTCCTGTTCCTTCCCATCCTTGGGAAAGCATTTCCATGGATTTTGTGGGGGGTTTGCCTATGTCTAGGAGGGGTCATGACTACTTGTATGTGGTCATGGATAGGTTTAGCAAGCAGGTCAATGCCATGTAAAAAGAAGGTCACTACAGAGCAGGCTGCTTCTCTTTTCTTTTAGCATGTATGGGTCCACTTTGGACTTCCTACGTCCATTATCTCGGATCGGGACTCTTGATTCCTTGGAGAATTTTGGACAAAGTTATGGTGTATGATGAACACCAAGCTGAAGAGTAGCAAAAATTTCCATCCACAGACTGACAGACATACATAGGTAGTCAATAGGGAAGTTGTCCATTTGCTTCAAGGCTATTGCAACAAGCATCCTAAGTTATGGGATGAATAGATCCAGTATATGCAGCATGCCTACAATAGGGCTATGCATTCTTCCACTTAGAGCTCGCCATTTGAGACATGCTTTGGGTACTTGCCAAAGACTCCATTGGACTTGACTTAGGGGAGAGAGGTTGGTTCAAGCACTTCCAAGGATGAAGACAAAGCCCGTAGGTTCATTCAGAGAGTTCAACAGGTACATCAAGCAGTGCAAGAGCAGTTGGAGAAGAGTCAATCCCAGTACAAGGCTTGCCATGACAAGCATAGAGTTGATCATCAATTTCAGGTGGGAGATCAAGTATGGTTTCACATCAACAAGGAGAGGATGAATGAAGAAGGAAAGAAGCTCAAGCCCATCATATATGGTCCCTTCACCATCTTGGAGAAGATTGGGATGAATGCTTTTCGCCTAGAGCTACCGCCATACATGCAGATCTACTTAGTGGTGAATGTGGAGAACTTGAAACTCTATGAGCCTCCCATGATCATGGATGAAAGGGAGAATGTCTCATTGCCATTAGTTGATGAATTTGCTCTTGAGTACATGGATGCGCTAAAGGAAGATGTCATCTTGGACAGAAGGACAAGGACTTCTCGCAGAGGTGATGTTGAGTATCTTTGAGTGGGAATAAAAGGAACTCATCCAAGAAAAGCCAAGTGGATCCAACACCAGATCGAAGGGATCATCAAGATGATTCCAACGACGTTCATTTCACCTCAAACGGACTCCGTATGAGAAAGTTATCGCGTTATGTTCTATGAGGTCAAAAGGAAAAATTGGAAAAAAGAGGTGCCACGTGGCACCACTGATAGGGTGACACATGGCATCCATACTATACAAACATGATTACTTGGCACCATTTACAGGGTGACACATGGCATCTGTACGGTACAGACAAGATGACATGGCAGGTGTACAAACCAACCAAAGGATGACACGTGGCATCTGTACAGTACGGATGAGGTGACATGGCATGTACGTACGGACCAATGGAGGTTGAACACATGGTATTATGGCAGTGACTTAGTGGTTGACTAGACTTCGACTGGGCATGAGGTGGACCAATCTTAGGCCACCACGTGGCAGCACGGGATTGGCCAATAAAGCTAATACAAAATTATGGCCTCCGCGGGGTTCGACCTCATGGCCTCTGCGGGAATGCTGAGCACCTTCACCAATTGGGCTACGTGGGGTTCTGTGTATGTGTGGATGGGTTCTTTTACTTAAACTTGAAGAATTTTTCATATGGGCATGAAAACGGGCCGGGGCTAGCCCCGACCCCTGGTCCTACCATAGAGCCACAACCGGGAGCTCAAAACGGAGGTGCCAGCGTGGGGGTCACATGGTATGCACCAAATGGACCATCTACAAGCCACATGATTCGAATGGAGGGTGGTTACAACCACCGCTCCCCTCCTCCCATTCGCACAGCCACTACGTGGGATGTGCCCACTCTTTTAACATGTGCTTTTTAAAAAACTTTGTTTATGGCGTTAAAGTGGGTTATAAACAAAAGTTTATTTGTTTGGGTTTAAAAAAAAAAATGCTATGTTTATATCTATGGTTAGTATAGTTCCACAACTTACTAACTATATGACTTAAACACAAGAAACCAAAACAAACTTGGAGGTTTTCAACCATATGCCCAATTAGGCAACATTGTTGTAACTAAGAATTCATGAGAAACATGTGAAGGGGGTCTTCTCAAGCTATATAAACCCTCTTATTCTCCATTTTTCCAAGCATGCTTTGGAGTGGAGACTTTGTAGCTAAAGGAGAGAAGGGAGATTGCATAGCTCTGCAGGAGGAAGGTACGAGTGTTTATACTCGTTTTCCAATGTTTTCAGGCTTCAGAGTTGCTGGAAGCAGTCTTGTTGTATTTTGGGTAGTGGTTCTCTTCTTGACCATTGTCGCCAAGGTATCATTGTATCATTTCCATGTATTTTTCCTTATGCTGAGATTATAGATCGTCCTTCCTATTGAGAAGCAGGCCCGGAGACGTAGTCCATCCTGGACAAACTCCGTTATCAACTTGTTGTCTTTATGTGCGTATTGTCTATGCTGTTTGGTTCTCTTCTTATGGATTTGTGAGCTTCATTCATGCTCTTTATGCAATTCATGTTAACGTCATAGAGTAGCAAAGATCTTGTTTTTGGATCATCAAATAAATTACTTCTTGAGGAGTTGGATGTTCACTGGATAGATCTTAGGGAAACCTTCCAGTGTCTGCAACTGAACAGTTCCAGGGACAAAATTTTCTATAATAATGAATGGCCCTAACCACAAGCATTGAAACTTAGTATAATCATTTTTGTCTTTATGGGGTTTGTGCCATTTCAGTACCAGATCCCCAGCCTGAAAATCACGATCGGTCATTTCAGTACCAGATCCCCAACCTGAAAATCACGATCGGTCAAATACTTCTTGTCAAACCACCTCTTAGCTAATTGTTGATGTTGATACAGTTTATTTCTAGATTTATCTCTCTCCTCTTCTAATTTAAGCAATGTATCAATTCGATTTTGAAGAGGATAGGATCCATCATCTCATGAGAAAGATTGAGCTAACTATAATGATGGAAGGAGGAGGTTTGATGGTAGGATAGATTCATTGCCATAAACAGGGTAGTAAGAAGAGTTCCCAATGGAAACTTTAGGATTTATACGATCTGCCCATAGGGCATTAAAGATAATAGTGTGCCAGTCCTTATGATGTGTAGCCACAGTTTTCTTTAATATGTTGATAAATTTTTTATTGGAATACTTTGCTAATCCATTCCCTTGCTGGAAATAGTTTGTAGAATACTTCACTTTGATCCCCTTTTCAAGAGCATTGTGTATAAGATCAACAAAATGAAAATAAGATTCGTTATCGAACACTAAAGATTCGGGGACTCCAAACCTGGTGACAATAATACTCTTTAGAAAAGATACAATTGAGTTTGTATTAGAAACTATGAGGGGAATTGCTTCTACCCACCTAGTAAAGTATTATGTTGTAGTTAAGATATTCTTATGCTGCAAAGAAGAGGGAGGAGTAATAGGGCCAACAAAATCCAGTCCCCATTGCTAAAATGGAAACTAGACAGTAACATGATGGAGGGGAAAGGATGGTTTCTTTACCTTACCAGCACATATCTAGCAGTATTCATATTTTCGAGAAAAGGTATGTGCATCTTTAAACAATGTAGGCCAGTAATAGCCATCTCTCAAAACATTGTCTGCAGTTGTTTTCCTGAAAAATGTCCTCCTATAGTCCCTGCATGTAATTCAAACAAGAGATTGTCAGCTTCTGATTTTTCTAAACACCTGAGGAAACACCATCATAATTACTTCAGAAAATAACATTAGCAATGAATTGGTAAGGTGTTTCATTTAACCTTAAAGTTCTATGCTTCTTTAAATATAAGGTCAGAGGAGCATACCCATGAGTAAGATAAAACTTGTTATCATCATACCATTCAGAATATGGAGCAGAAATAACATTAATTGTATCTATGGACATATCTTATTCTTGTATCCATTGTTGTTTCTTCTCTGGATCATTTGATTGGGAATATAGCAAGCACAAGCCTTTCCCTTTAACAATATTGGAATGCTTGATCTCCAAGACATATTGATGAGTCGAAGTCACCCAATGGGCTCGCTTCTCTCTCGACTCTTTCTGAATCAGAACATTTCTTATAGCTGCATAGGGGAAAATCACCTTTGTTTTAGATTTCAATAAATAAGGCCTAAAATGTTTGACAGACTTATAAATGATATAGGATTATTTATCAATACGTGAATAGTTTAATCCACCCCCTTTAAATGTGGATCTCATGAACTAAATGGGGATCTCTACGTCTTCTACTCGTTTCTGGGTCAAAACAACGACATAAGAAAAGTCGGTGGTAAAAGTGTACAAAATGAAATACTTGTCAAAATATGGGGACATTAATGCAGGAGCATCAGTAATAGCTTTCCTAATATTGATAAATGCCCCCTTTTGAATTTCATATCATTTAAATGAAGCATCCTTTTTAATTAAATCCTGCAATGGCCTAACAATTTGAGCAAAATTTGGCACAAATCTCCTCACAAAATTTATCTTACTGAGGAAATATTGCATGGTCTTCTTCAAACTTGGAAGCCCAATTTTTTCAATGGAATCTGTCCTTTCAAGGTCAATTATAATTCTATCCTTGGAAACAATAAAACCCAAAATCTTACCTTCGGTAACCACAAAAATTGACTTCTTCAGATTCAACGAAATTCTAGACTTTCTGCATCTTTCAAAAACCTATCTCAATGCAAACAGATGATCATGTCATTTCTTTGAATAAATTGTTATATCATCCAAATAAAAAACAACAAAATTTTGTATCAAACCTCTAAAGGATATATCAATAACTCTTTGGAATGTTACACCAACGTTGATAAATCCTAAGGGCATTCTTCTGTAGGAAAATGCGCCCCAAGATGTTCTGAAAGAAGTCTTGAGTTGATCAGAGGATGTGACCAATACCTGATTATAACCAGAGAACCCATCCAATAGGGAAACAATCTCCGCACCTGCCAGCCTTTGCAATATCTGTTCCATTGAAGGAACATGGTAATTATCTTTTTTCATATGCTTTGTTTAAATTTCGAAAATCCACACACAACCTTATTTCCCCATTCTTCTTTCAGATGTGGACTAAGTTGGAGATCCACTGTGTATTCATTACTGGAAAAATAATGCTAGCTTTCAGTAGTTTCTCAAGTTCCCTTTTGATATATGGTTCAATACTTGGGTGCATCTTTCTCAACTTCTGCTGATAGGGTTTTGTATTAGGCTTCAAAGGGATGTTGTGTTGCATGATGGTTATGTTAAAAGTTTTCAAATCTTCATATTTCCATGCAAACACTTCTTTGAATTCTTTACAAAGTTTAATTAAATAATTTTCTTCTTCTGGGGAACAACTAACCCCTATGTTGACAAGTTGAGGGTTCTGCTTATTTCCAAGATTGGTAGTTTTAAAATTGAGGGAAGAACTATGTGTCTTGTAGTTAAGGTTACCTTTGAATTTGTCCTGCAAGTCATAGTACCTATCGAGATTTATAACTAACTTAGGGATAATATTGGAAGGGGAATTATGGTCAAATAAATAATTGTCATGTTCAACCTCATCTATAGCTATGTCATTAAAGGTATCATGGGCTGCTAAAAAGTAAAAAATTTGTAGGTCATCATAAAAAACCTTCCAACTTGTCACATTATCAGGGATAGAGGGTTTGTACAAAATTTCAATGGAAAAAGTGTCAAGGAAAAAAATTATGGGGGAATGATCTTAGATGCGGTATTATATAATAGATCTGCATCAAATTTTTGTGGTCTAGGGAAAAATTTAATATTAAAGGATTTAAAGGAATTAGTCATGTCCCTAACCAATTTATGATAATTAATCAAATGATATGATAAGCAAAGGATTGTGTTCCTTACCCGCTTGATGATAATCTTGGAGTCACCATAACATTCTATCACTTGAGTTCCCAGATCTATCACTTTCCTGAGTCCCTATACAAGAGCCTCATATTCAGCAATACTATTTGTGCATTCCAACTCAAGTCAACATGATTATCATTTTGGTTCCTTTTGGATCTATTAGCACACAACATGCACCAGCACCATATTTGAATTTAGATCCATAAAAAAATGTCCAAGAAGACAGATCTAACCTAAAATTTTTATTTACATTATATACATTATGGACAATAGTACCAGTAAATGGGACAACTGTGCAACTATTGATTTCAAACAAATTATCAACATCCTCAATAGGGGAGGAATCAACAGGAATATTTCCAAAAAAATAATCGAAGGTGTAATGTTCTATTCCTGAGCTAAAGAAAACAACAAGTTCACTAGGATCATTGAGATCAGTAACTGTCTTCTTCATAAAAGGTTCCCTTACAATCTTGATTTCATTGGGCCTTCCATTGTAAGGGAGCCACAAATGTGACTAGTCAATAGCAAAATAGCTTTCAATTTTTCTGACCAATCCTTGCTCAACCACATACCATAATTTCCAAGGATATTAGCTATGACAATGTCAATTGTCTGATAAATCCTAGGATCTATAGATAATTTCAAGAGGACATCCTTTAATTCACCTACCATCTCAACTATTGATCTATCCAATTGGACTATTTGGGTTGGACAGGGTTCCCAGGTTGCATTCAATTTCTTACAGACAGATAATGGCATGGCATTGGATGATTCTCCTGAGTTTATCATACAATTATGGACGCTCCTATTGAAAATTTCAAAAGTAAGTAAGAAAGGAGGGATCCTTTTCATACTAGGATTCTGACTATCAGGATTTAAACAAGCTTCTAAGTTATTGTTTTGAACTTCCCTAGATTTATTCAAAATCATGTTCGTTGGAAAATTTTCCCTTATAGAAGGTATTTTCAGAAGTTCAAACAAAGAAATGTTAGCTTTAGCCTTTTTAAATAATCAACCAAATTGTATTCAATCTCAGGAAGTACCTTTTCTCTCGGGACAACTACTTTACCTGTATTAGGAGTAGATGTTGATGGTGGAGCCTTCCTGCACCGTTTGGTGTTTAGGCCTGGTGTTATAAGAGTGTTCTACATTGAAGATAACTTCAGATTCATCATCTTCTTCTGCCATTGGAAATTCTGAAAAACAATTGAGAGCGTTTAGGTGTTGATCCTGTTCTTCATCGGGAGGTATAAAATCTGTAGCTCCTTGAGAACTACCCCTACTGTCATCAGGAACAATTTGAGAACCAGTAGTTAGGGCCTTGAAAATAGAATAAATCTTGTCGAAAGTTGATGTTTCTTTAGGGTTTGGGGGAGGAGGTTGATAAGGTCTTATGAAAGGTGGCCTTTCCAAACCTATATTATTTTCTTGGGTTTCAGTATTAGTCCTTTTGAGGTCCACCATGTCATTAGAAATATTTTGTAGAAACTTTTTCATGTTGTCCATCACGAAAGGGTATTTGGTTGTTGTGGGTTTCAGGAAATTATCTTTCCTTCTGCGAGATGTAGAAGGCTAGTATGCTTGAAGAAATGGATTTTCCTTTAATCATAACATATATTTCTCTACTAAAATGGCTTATGAAAAAGATTCTTGCTGAGTATTTTTATGTGCCATTTTAACCCACATAGCGATGGGTTTAGGAAAACCCTTAATATAGTAAGGAACCAATAATTTTTCTGTAGGAATAACATTGGTAGGAATCATATTATTCAAATAAGAAACCTCTGGTTGAAGTCCTTCACCCTCTCCTCTCCCTTTATTCTTAGGGAGGAAATATCCATTACCAGATAATCAAGGGTACTGTCATCTCCAAACTTTTGAAGAAACAACTTTTCAATATCATCCCAAGAGTTGATTGAACCAGATTCTAAGGAAAAGTACCATGTGGAAGCATTTCGTTCAAAAGAATAGGGGAACAACCTACACGCTACGTCTTCATGTACCACGTTCCTAAATCTAATGGCTTGCATAAAAGTTTTATTATGATCCTCAGTAGGTGATCTCTCCTCAACATTAAACCTAGGGATCCACTTCTCAGGATTCTTCGGCAGCTTATGTTGTTGTCCACGGATGAGCACTACATCTTGATCTAACCAGGGTGTATTAAGTTGTTCAACCATTGGTGTTTTTTAGGGTGAAAAAGGATTTGAGGATGTTTTACTATATGAGGAGTCCTCAGTGTTATATGTTTATCATTTAAGCAATATGATCTTAGGATCTTATCTGAGAGAATAACATGCTGAACAATAATCACAAGAGACAAGAGACACAAAGAATTTTCCTCAGGGAAACCATAAAGGAGAAAACCCCACAACTTCCTTAGATATAGAATGAGCACCAATAGAAAAATTAAAACCTGAAAACATAAAGATGATCTCCGACAGCTGATCTCTCTCACTTGTGCCAGCACTTCCTCTCTCACTCATGCACCCCAGTTGACTGAGTGTGTGTGTGTTAAATAGAGAGGCTCACTCTCTATTTATACTATTTCTTTCACTTAATATTTTACTCAGTTATGTAGGCTCGATTAACCACAACTAGGGTACCAATGACCCAAATCACAATGGAGGGGACTTCCTCATGACTTTTAGTAATTCTCCCGATAGGAACATCGGGGTACAAAGAAATACAAGTGATTCTCCCAATAGGAGCATCGGGGACCAATGAAATAAAATATATACAAGTGAATACACTCCGAAGTTACAAATACATCAACACTCCCTCTTAAATAGGAAGGTATTTATTAATCTGTCATAGTAATCTAGGGACTAAAACACAGTCTCATAAGAGATTTCAGACAATTAAACATGAAAATGGCATAATAGTGCTACAAAATGAGTATCCGCTCTATATAATCAATAAAGAATGAGTAATACAATACAATGATCATGCTGGAAGCATGAAATAAAAAGCAATTCGAATTCCCAAGGAGGTCATTTGAATTGAATGAGTCAGTCTAGCTTAACTAAATGTAAGCCACAGTCAACACTCAATTTAACCATTGATCAAAACCCTAATTGACTCAACTAAGCCCTAACTGAAGTTAGAGTGCAATAAATGACTAAGTCTAACGGAAAGTAGCTCAGACACATGTCACTGTAAGACAACCAACAAGTGGTAGTGCATCAATGACTCCAATTAACCCTGATGAGGTTAACTGAAGTGTAACTGACCATCAGAAGTGGTTGGAGGCGCCCCTGTTGACTCCAGTTCATTAAATAATCAATAAATAATCAATTTAATGAAGGAAGGTGCCTTCACTACTCTGTTTAACTGATTTTAACCATCAATTATCAATATGGGGCATTAATGACACTTAGATCACCCCTGGAGCGCTCCAGCTATCCTCTCTGAATGTAGGAGAAGGCTAAGTTAGCCTCCTTGACTGAAGGTAGGCGTGGGTGTGCTCATGCTGATGTCATCTAGTGCTCCTCTGATGTCAATTAAGTCAATAAAACCTAGGATAGTGGTTTAACTAGGCCAAATTGACCAAAATGTGTGTGTATGGTGGTAAATGTCTCCAACGGTATTCTCTCGACACAATTCATCAGTACAAGTCTTATTCTCTGGATCATCATCAAAGTTGGATCATCACTGCATCATCATCAAAGCTATATCATCACTTGATCATCATCAAATTTGGATCATCACTGGATCATTATCATCACTGCTCTGCTATCTCGATCAATTGGAGCTATCTCTCAATTCTACTCATCACATGAAGTTCTACAGAGCCAACCTTTTTTCATGTTGGTTGTAGGCCTAGCCTCCAGGTAGGTCTTCATCTTCTTTAGCACTTATATCTGACCCAGTTAGAAAGGCTTTCCCAACACTTATATTTGAACATGGGAGGAACACATCCACCACCATGTCAGAAAGGCACACCCAACACTCGAATCTGACCATGGGAGGCCCAGCCTACCACCATGTCAGAAAGGCCCAGCACTCACATTTGACCATGGGAGGCCCATCCTTTCAACATGTCAGAAAGGATCATCAAGCACTTATATATGACCATGGGAGGCCCAGCCTGCCACCATGTCATAAATCCCCAACACTCACATCCGACCATGGGAGGCCTAGCCTTCCACCATGTCGGAAAGCTTCAACACTCACATTCGACAATGGGATGCCTAGCCTGCCACCATGTCAAAAATGCTCAGCACTCACATACGACCATGGGAGGCCCAGCCTACCACCATGTCGGAAAGGCTCAACACTTATATCTGACCCAGTCAGAAAGGCTCTGCACTTACATCTGACCCAGTTAGAAATGATCTGCACTTACATCTGACCATGGGATGAACACATCCAAGAACCATGTCAGAAAGGCTCAAGACTTATATCTAGCCATGTGGGTAACACATCCTACATCCATGCTAGAAAGGATCAACACTTATATCTAGCCATGTGGGGAACACATACCGCATCCATGCTAGAAAGGCTCAACACTTATATCTGACCATGGAAGGAACTAATCCTACCATGTCAGAAAGGCTCTGCACTTATATCTTCCCATGGAAGGAACCAATCCTACCATGTCAGAAATGCTCTACACTTACATCTACCCATGGAAGGACCCAATCATATCACCATGTCAGAAGGGCTCTGCACTTACATCTGACCATGGAAGGCCCCACCTACCACCATGTCAGAAGGGCTCTACACTTACAACTGACCATGGGAGGCCCCGCCTACCACCATGTCAGAATGGCTCTGCACTTACATCTGACCATGGGAGGCCCCACCTACCACCATGTCAGAAGGGCTCATGGACTCATCACTTCCCCTTGGAAGCAACATTGATCTGGAGAACACCAAGCTTCTCCTTGAAGTACTCAAACTTCACTCTTGCCATTTCTAGCATAGAATCACATCAAGGCTGATTACGTCCAAGGACAACCTGTGAGCTTCGCCATGACCTATTACATCCAAGGACAACCTATAGGACCATTTACATATGAACAACCTATGAGCTTCTCCAAGATTTTATGCTAAGACAACCTATATCACCAGCTATGCTAGAACTCCCTCTTTCGAGAGATCTCGATCTAGATCACAAACTAGAGCTTCATTGCTCCTTTCTCCCAATTATCCGAGCAAGTGGAAACATATTTTTCGTAGGATGTACTTAGTGCCACGCAGGGCTATTCCTGCTAAACTGAGAGATCGCACCTGATCCTGTACTGAAGTAGCACTCTGAAGTGCTCTTCCTATTAATGGCACTGCCTGCCCAATCCAAATCCACATAACCCTCCAGCTTAATCTTCTGATTTGTATCATACTTGAGCCCATACTCAACTGTACCCTTCAGGTACCTCACTGCATGCTTTGCAACCATCAGGTGAACATGTCTCAATGTGTTCACAACAAAGCAAATATCTGGTCTCATATTCGTCAGGTACATTAAGGAACAAATCATCTGACGATACATCATGGGATCAACCGAATCTGATGAAGCAACACTCAATAGCTTCAATTTTGATGCCATATGTGTGTTCATGGCCTTGCAGTCCATCATCCCGAACCTCTTCAGGATGTTCTGCAGTCACTCCCTTTGAAGCAAAGCATCATTCTCCCTCTGCCTTTAATACTCTATGTATTTAAACATTCTGTACTAGAGTGACAAGTCGCTTCCTCTGCTACTAATAGTCTATGTATCCATCTAGGGTCACTGGATACCAAGATCCTTTATCCTGAAAATGTTCTTCTCACACCCATATGTGAGCTTATCATCCTCTATAGGATTTCATATTCAACCTTGTAGAAAAGGTTAAGATATTCATCACTCTAGGTGATCTTTAAGCTCCTCATGTATGTGTTATCCCATGGGTGTCTTTTGAGTTCGTACAAGGCCTTCTTTAATTTTCACACATGAGTCTTCCTGACATGTGCCTTATCTTCCAGTGGTTGTAAATGTCTCTTCATAGTCTATTCCTTCTTTCCATGAGAATCCTCATGCTATGAATCTTTCCTTCTATCCCATGATGTTGCCATCTACCACATGATGGAACTACGAACTTCCCTTCAGGTCTCGATACTGCATCCTAGACATCATTCTTCTTGAACTGGTATTCTCCTTCCCTTTCTTCTTGGCTACTTATTCATAGCCAGAAGGTTCTACATCAATGATGTCACTCAATAGTGTCACATAACTGCATTGGTCATATTATTCTTCATTCTTGGATTATTTAATGAACTGTCATCACTTGTTCTTCAAAACAAGTCTCGTCCTTCTTTTCTTGTAGGTGATTGTACACTATTTTTCCTACAAGTGAAATGCATTATTTGTCTGGTTAGAAACATTTCATAAGGAATATTCATAATGGAAAATTCTTATGCATAAAGATATGATCATGCAACTATTTTATCCAATACAACATTCATCCATATCTCACAGAAACTTTCTAGATTCCTTCCATCTCTACCATGAAATCATTGAGATTGTGCACTAATCCAATATGTCAGCAAAGAGGTTTCATTCTAGATAAGTAGAAATTGAGAGTTGTATAGAACCATGAGCTACTTACCCATCACATGCATATTAGTAGTATACTGTCATTAATGCAAACATTCTATCATGCATAACACATCAACTGAATATAAACAAATGCATAACAAAACAATATCATGAAATGACAAATGAATACTTATATTTATTTGTTTCGTTTTTAGACTCCTTCTTGAGCCTTTAGCTTCATCATATTATTCATTAATAACAACATCATTTCTTATCCAAATGCTAATATGGATAAGAGGTTCTTCAAGAGTTGAGTCCTTCGTATTCCTCATCGCTTGAGGGATCTCCTTTGAATCGTGAGAGCTTGATCTTCAGTTTATCCCATCTTCTATTTCTCTTATTATGAGCCAAGCTTCCTCTTGTGTGTGCTCTTCCAAAAGTCTACTGAAAGTAATCACTTCCTTTTGGCACACATTCCTCAAATGACTGAATCCCATGATCTGTTAAACAGGTCTCAAACACTGAGAGGGGGGGTGAATCAGTGTCTGTTAAAATACTTCTTTGCCAAAGCACAAATGACATTAAATAGTCAATAACATTTCCAATCATATATATATATATATATATATATATATATATATATATATACATGAGATATTAAACCTAAAAATATCAAAAGATAATTTTGTTTTATAAATAATTAACTAGCCCCAGCTAGATGGAGAAACCCAGTTCTCTTACAAGACCCAGCTTGTATACATGGCTCATCATGTAATGAGGAATACAATCCTCTAACTTCAACTTGTCAACAAATTCCAATCTGTTTAGAGATGAACAAAAGGTTCAAATACATGGATAGAATAACTACCAAGATACAAAATAATCCACCGAGATATCACAACTATTGCACAATGATTTTCCTCATGAGAGATTTGCAACCAGTTCCTTCATAGACTATGACCAATAAACCTTCAAAAGTGCGCCTTGTATGTTGTCAATTTGAGCCTAAACCTTGTCTTAAAATAGAATTAAGGAATGTGCGCTCCTCTCAAAGGTGGATGCTTATAATTGTTATTATGAAAGCTACAATTTCTTTGTATAGAAGAGCCTCATTACTTTCATCTAGTGCACTCGCACACTCATGCAAGAGGGCAAGTTCTGGATATGCAAGTAGAAATCAAGAAAATTCCAGTCGTTGATGTTCACCATTGAAGCGTGTCATTATATAATCAAGACATAAAACTTCAATATGCCAATAAGTTCATCTTCGTTTGTCATAGCTTTATCTTTATAATGGGCATTTGTTAATCCAACACATTACAAAAACTGGGTTTATCTTTATAATGGAATGTTAATCCATGACATTGCAAGAAATGGTAGAGAATGATTCTGATACAAACAATAATATGTTCAATCATATAGGTCAAAGAAGCCCTTGGCACAATGTTCTTAAAACCATGCAAGGCCTTTCGAGGAAGGAAAAATACTGCCCCAAAACTTCTCATTGTTCATTCTAACTAGTTAATGTTTTCTTTCTTCTATATGACAGTTTATCCCATGCATTGGCTAGTCATTGCTATTTTCTCATATCTAAGGGAGAACCCACTTCTCTGTATTATATGAAATTTGATAGTGCCTTTAACAAAATACCATATACCAGCAATAGCTCTGAACGGAGACACTTTGCCACTTCCACTTGGACTTTTTATGATTTATCAACGGCGCCAAACCTCCAATAAGAGTAATAATGTAAGGCGGTGTTAAATATTATGGTCCATTGCATCGGCCATGGAATTATCAAGCATTTACAAGGCTCAACCTGTAGACTGTTGTTCTACACTGGTATGTCTGATGAAATAGGTCTCATTTATTTTCCATCAATTGAGATTCAGAATTCTTCTTAACCATGGACATAAAGCCACATCTACTTTTTTCTGTCTTCTATTTGCTGTTCTCACATCACTCTGTCATTTGCTCTCATCACACCTATTTTCCATTATGTCTTGGTTAGTCCTTTGTCATTACTGAACTCTACTTGACATCAATGACAACTATAGCCAACCTATATTGACATATTTACGTATATTTCCACATTTTCCAACAATCCCCCCCTTTGGCATTGATGGCAAGACCTAAACTTTCTCCCCCTTTGACAATAATGACAAAGGATAACCAACTTCACTTAAAATTTCAATTGTTCCTTGATAGACAACTACCCTTTCTTTTGCTTCACCTCCTTTAATTAACTTGGACTTGGTGCAGCAATCCTATCAAAAACTTCTTTACTTTCTTGTAATGACTCTTCAAAAAGAATCTTGGATAATGTTTTTTATGAACTCCCCCTATCACTGTGCTTCTCTCAAACTGATAAGCTATGTCCCCTTGAACTGATGCGCTTCATTTTGACAGTTTTGTTTGGACTTGACATCTAACAAATGATTTCTAACAAAGTAAAAGTTTCATTTCCAAGTCCTCTTCATTATTTGGATTTTCTTCAACAATAGTGTGATCACTGTTTCAAGAATGAGTGTCTTCTTCTAGAGATTCCTCTTCATAAGAGTCACCTATTTTCACATGAGAATTAAAACCTCCTATCTCTGGTCTCCAAACTTTCATTATCTTTCTGTTTGGACTTGTCTCTCTTGACTTCTTATGGATTTTCTCAGATTCCATTTTTAAAGACATGTCATGAGACATCTTGCCTTCTGGAGTTTGTATGTTGTCTCTTTTCAATCCCTTATTTGATTCCTTGGATCATCCTCCTTTTGATTGTATTGGGTATTTGGATCCATGCATTTTTGTGCTTTGTTCCCAAATCCTTCACACTTGAAACACCTTATAGAGTGACAAAACTTTTCTATATTCCCAAAAATCTTGCATCTCCAACACTTTGTCTTTTCAGATGAACATTTTCGAGTTTTCATCTCATGATCTTTACATTCCACTGCACTGTGTCCATATTCATGACAAGTAGAGAAGTATCCATTAAATGTGTTACCATACCAAGTATTAGTATGATCTGATAATATTCCTTTTTGATGTGCTTCATGTTTTAGCCTTTGTCTTCCATAATTCATTCTCATGGCATAATTTTGATATGGAATCTGATTTGTAATTGTACTCTATTTTTTTGATGAAGAAGTATCCTCCTCAAACTTGGATAGAGGAGTCCCATCCTCAACTTATTTATGCTTTTTGTATCCAAGACCAGTTATGTCATGGGATGGTCTTTTCTTACTCAAAATTTCATCTAAAATAGGTGAGCTATTATATAGATTGCTCTTCTCATTTCCCTTATATGGAGCGATATGTTGGAATTGAGGGTAATCCACTGCTTTCATTTCTCCATTTTTTGTGAATGTATCTTTAAGAGCTCCAGCATAGATTTTCTTTGTCTCACTTCCTATGAGACATGTAGATCCATCCTCACTCTTGACCTTTTCTAGTTCAAGCTTGAGTTTTTGACAGAAATTTTCTTTATCATTTAATTGAGTTTTCGTAAATTCTTCAATTTGAATCTTCAGATTTGAAATTATTTCACTTGTCCCTTCAATTTTGTCAACATAGGTTTTTGACTTCCCACAATCCTTTAGTATTTGACCTTCTTTAGTAAGATAATCAACCTTGGTCTTTAAACCCTTGATCTCTTCTTTCTGATTTCTAAGTTCAGAGAGGACTGTCTTCAAATCCAATTCTTTGTTTTCAAGTTGGATCTTTTGTTCAATATTTTTCATTTCATATCTTCTTGTTAGATCCAAAACTTTATGATTAATCTTTTATCTTCTACTTCAGTGTCTTCTAGATGCTTGTTTGGTTTTCTCTTTTTCATCTCACCATCTGTGAGACATGCAAAATCTTCCTCTTCTTTGTTAATAATAAAGGTTTCTTTAGTAGAATCATCTTTCTTAGAAGCTAAGGAAACCATCCTTTGATACCTAGCCTCTTTCTCCTTTAAGGATGCATGATATTTTTCAATCTTCCTCTTGTCCTCCTGCAATTCCTTCTCAAACTGTTTCATGGCCATATTCAAATATTCTTCTCTTTGATTTAGTGACCTTTGTCCTTATATAAGCCTTAATTGTCTTTCTTGTAGGTTCTTCTTCCAATCGAGTAAATCATGTCTCTCTATAGGATCCCTTCCTCTCAGTTGGTTCTCTTGGTCAGGAACCCCTCTTTCATTATCTTCAATTTGTATTCTAAGGTTAAAGACTTCAGATTTTACCTCTTTTATTTCATTAATTTTGTTTTCCAATTGTAAATTAAAACTAGAGAAAGTGTTCTTCAATTCTTTTTCCTTGTCATCTAGCTGGATCCTTTGCTCATTCAATATCATCTTAGCAGTTTCATGTTTCTTTGTTAGTGCACAAAATTTATTTTTTAGGATCTTCAAGTCATTTTTGTATCTACTGGACTTTTGCATGTTCTTCTGGAATTTTTGGAAACCATCCACAATCCTTGAAGTAACTCACTGATCATGAAAACAGTTTCAAGCTCACTTAGAGTGACCATAAACTTGTTGTCAATCTTATCAAAAACATTTTTAGGATAAAAACTTAATTTCTTCTTTGCATCTTCAATTGTAGTAAGGAAATATTCCTTTAATTTCTTCAAGTCATCATGTTTAGTAATTGTAGCCTGATTTTTAAGGATTGATAAGTTTTCCCACTTTTCTTTAAATATGTCTATATCATCATGACTGCTGCAATCTGATTGTTCATGAATTTCTAATCTAGTATTTTCTGTGATGTCATCTCCTTCATCATGAGAGTTTTCACTAATAGAAGTGCTGCAGATTGAAGTACCATTTATCTCTTCATCATCTTTCAAATCTTCTCTTCTATCTTCATTGGATTTTTTATTACTGTCTTCTTCTAGTCTTTGATTTTTTGCTTGATATGTTTCTTCTATCTTAAGCCATAGATTTCTGGCAATAGTGCAGAAACCAATCTTTATCTTGACATGTTTTGATAAGGCTTTCTTGATGGTTTTCAAAGCAATGGAATTGAATCTCTGGTCATTTTTTGACATTCTGGTTTGTTCTTCAAGTACCACTTCTTGCTTGCTACATCATCCCACACATGCGCTCCTTTGGACTTCAATTGTTTCTTCATAGTTTCTCTCCAATCGGCATAATAAACTCCATCAAATAAGGGAACTTGAACATCTATACTTGGTTCAAGTAATGTTTTCAAACTTCCACCCATCTTTTAAAATGCTGATTCTAGAACTTATTTTTAAAATGGACCTGTTTTTCCCTTACGATCAGCCTTCCAGCAATTAGCTGTTCAAAGACAACCCGCTCTGATACCAATTGTTAAACAAGTCTCAGACACTGAGAGGGGGTGAATTAATGTCTATTAAAAAACTTCTTTTCCAAAGCACAAATGACATTAAACAGTCAATAACATTTCCAATCATATATATATATACATGAGATATTAAACCTAAAAATATCAAAACATAATTCTGTTTTATAAATAATTAACTAGCCTCAGCTAGATGGAGAAATCCAGTTCTCTTACAAGACCCAGCTTGTATACATGGCTCAGCATGTAATGAGGAATACAATCCTCTGACAAGCTTCAAACTGTCAGAAGATTCCAATCTGTTCATAGATTAACACTAGGTTCAAATCCATGGATAGAATAACTACCAAGATACAAAATAATCCACCGAGATAGCACAACTATTGCACAATGATTTTTCTCATGAGATATTTGCAACCAGTTCCTTCATAGACTATGACCAATAAAAATTCAAAAGTGCGCCCTGTATGTTGTCGATCTAAGCCTAAACCTGATCTTAAAATTGAATTAAGGAATGTGCCCTCCTCTCAAAGGTGGATTCTTATATATGTTATTTTGAAAGCTGCAATTTATTTGTATAGAAGAGCCTCATTACTTTCATCTAGTGCACTCGTACACTCATGCAAGAGGGCAAGTTTTGGATATGAAAGTAGAAATTAAGCAAATTCCAGTCGTTGATGTTCACCATTGCAGCGTTTCATTATATAATCAATCCATAAACCTTCAATATGCCAACAAGTTCATATTCATTTGTCATAGGTTTATCTTTATAATGGGCATTTGTTAATCCAACACATTACAAAAAATGGGTTTATCTTTATAATGGGCATTTGTTAATCCAGAAAAGTGTAAGAAATGGTAGAGAATGATTCTGATACAAAAAATAATATGTTCAATCATATAGGTCAAAGAAGCCCTTGGCACAATGTTCCTAAAACCATGCAAGGCCTTTCGAGGAAGGAAAAATATTGCCCCAAAACTTCTCGTTGTTCATTCTAACTAGTTAATGTTTTATTTCTTCTGTATGACAGTTTATCCCATGCATTGGCTAGTCATTTCTATTTTCTCATATCTAAGGGAGAACCCACTGCTCTGTATTATATTAAATTTGATAGTGCCTTTACCAAAATACCATATACTAGCAATAGCTTTGAACGGAGACACTTTACCACTTCCACTTGGAATTTTTATGATTTATCAACGACAAATATCCAATAAGAGTAATAATGTAAGGTGGTGTTAAATACTCTGGTCCATTGCATCGGCTATGGCATTATGAAGCATTTCCAAGGCTCAACCTATAGACTGTTGTTCTACAATGGTATGTCTGATGAAACATGTCTCATTTGTTTTCCATCAATTGAGATTTAGAAGTCTTGTTAACCATGGACATAAAGCCACATCTACTTTTGTCTGTCTTCTATTTGCTGTTATCACATCACTCTGTCATTTGCTCTCATCACACCTGTTTGCCATTATGTCTTGGTTAGTCCTTTGTCATTAATGAAATCTTCTTGACATCAATGAGAACTATAGCCAACCTATATTTCCATATTTACCAACAATCTCCCCCTTTTTCATTGATGTAAACACCTAAACTTTCTCCCCCTTTGAAAACAATGACAAAGGATAACCAACTTCACATAAAATTTCAATTGTTCCTTGGTAGACAACTTCCCTTTCTTTTGCTTCACCTCCTTTAATTAACTTGGAATTGGTGCAACAATCCTATCAACAAGTTCTTTACTTTCTTGTAATGACTCTTCAAAAAGAATCTTGGATAATGTGTTTTATGAACTCCCCCTATTACCGTGCTTCTCCCAAACTGATAAGTTGTGTCCCCATGAACTGATGCACTTCGTTTTGACAATTTTGTTTGGACTTTACATCTAACAAATGATTTATAACAAAGTAAAAGTGTTATTTCCAAGTCCTCTTCATTATTTTTATTTTCTTCAACAATAGTGTGATCACTATTTATAGAATGAGTGTCTTCTTTTGGAGATTCCTCTTCCCAAGAGTCACCTGTTTTGACATGAGAATTAAAACCTCCTATCTTTGGTCTCCAAAATTTCTTTATATTTCTCTTTGGACTTGTCTCTCTTGACTTCTTATGGATTTGCTCATATTCCATTTTTAAAGACATGTCATGAGACATCTTTCCTTCTGGAGTTTGCATGTTGTCTCTTTTCAAATCCCTTCTTTGATTCCTTGGAGCATCCTCCTTTTGATTGTATTGAGTCTTTGGATTCATGCAATTTTGTGCTTTGTGCCCAAAGGATTCACACTTGAAACACCTTACAGAGTGAAAAAACTTTGTTGTATTCCTAGCAAGCTTGCATCTCCAACACTTTTTCTTTTCAGAGGAACCTTTTCGAGTTTTCTTTTCATGATCGTTACATTCCACTGCACTGTGTCCATATTCGTGACAAGTAGAGCAGTATCCATTGAATGTGTTACCATACCAAGTATTAATATGATATGATAATATTCCTTTTTGATGTGCTTCATGTTTTATCCTTTGTCTTCCATAATTCATTCTCATGGCAGAATTTTGATCTAGAATCCGATTTGTAATTGTACTCTATTTTTATGATGAGGAAGTATCCTCCTCAAACTTGGACAAAGGAGTCCCATCCTCAACTTGTTTATGATTTTTGTATCCAAGACCAATTCTGTAATGGGTTGGTCTTTGCTTACTCAAAATTTCATCTAAAGTAGGTGAGCTATTATATAGATTGCTCTTCTCATTTCCCTTATATGGAGCAATATGTTTTAATTGAGGGTAATCCACTGCTTTCATTTCTCCATTTTTTGTGAATGTATCTTTAAGAGATATGGCATAGATTTTCTTGTCTCACTTCCTATGAGACATGTAGATCCATCCTCACTCTTGACCTTTTCCAGTTCAAGCTTGAGTTTTTGACAGAAATTTTCTTTATCATTTAATTGAGTTTTCATAACTTCTTCAAATGTTTTGGCTTCTTCAATTTGAATCTTCAGATTTGAAATTATTTCACTTGTCCCTTCAAGTTTTTCAACATAGGTTTTTGACTTGCCACAATCCTTTAGTATTTGACCTTCTTTATTAAGATCATCAACTTTGGTCTTTAAACCCTTGATGTCTTGTTTATGATTTCTAAGTTTAGAGAGGACTGTCTTCAACTCCAATTCTTTGTTTTCAATTCGGATCTTTTGTTCAAGATTTTCTATTTCATATCTTCTTATTAGATACAAAACTTTATCATTTAATCTTTTATCTTCTACTTCAGTGTCTTCTAGATGCTTGTTTGGTTTTCTCTTTTTCATCTCATCATCTGTGAGACATGCAAAATCTTCCTCTTCTTTGTTAATAATAAATATTTCTTTAGTAGCATCCTCTTTCCTAGAAGCTAAGGCAACCATCCTTTGATACCTAGCCTCTTTCTCCTTTAAGGCTACATGATATTTTTCAATATTCCTCTTGTCCTCCTGCAATTCCTTCTCAAACTGTTTCATGGCCATATTCAAATATTCTTCTCTTTGATTTAGTGACCTTTGTCCTTCTATAAGCCTTGTCTTTCTTGTAGGTTCTTTTTCCAATCCAGTAAATTCTGTCTCTCTATAGGCTCCCTTCTTCTCACTTGGTTCTCTTGTTTAGGAAGCCCTCTTTCATTATCTTCAATTTGTATTCTAAGGTTAAAGAATTTCGATTTTACCTCTTTTATTTGATTAATTTTGTTTTCCAATTGTAAATTAAAACTAGAGAAAGTGTTCTTCAATTCTTTTTCCTTGTCATCTTGCTGGATCCTTTGCTCATTCAATATCATCTCAAGAGCTTCATGTTTCTTTGTTAGTGCACATAATTTATCTTTTAGGATCTTCAAGTAATTTTTTGTATCTACTGGACTCTTGCATGTTCTTCTGGAATTTTTGGAAACCGTCCACTATCCTTGAAGTAACTCACTGATCTTGAAAACAGTTTCAAGCTCACTTAGAGTGACCATAAACTTTTTTTCAATCTTATCAAAAACATTTTTAGGATAAAAACTTAATTTCTTCTTTGCATCTTCAATTGTAGTAAGGAAATATTCCTTTAATTTCTTCCATTCATCATGTTTAGTAATTGTAGCTTGATTTTTAAGGATTGATAAGTTTTCCCACTTTTCTTTAAATATGTCTATATCATCATGACTGCTGCAATCTGATTGTTCATGAAGTTCTAATCTAGTTTTTTCTATGATGTCATCTCCTTCATCATGAGAGTTTTCACTAATATAAGTGCCACAGATTGAAGTACCATTTATCTCTTCATCATCTTTCAAATCTTCTCTTCTATCTTCATTGGATTTTTTATTACTGTCTTATTTTGGTATTTGATTCTTTGCTTAATATGTTTCTTCTAACTTAAGCCATAGATTTCTAGAAATAGTGCAGAAACCAATCTTTATCTTGACATCATTTGATAAGGTTTTCTTGATGGTTTTCAAAGCAATGGAATTGAATATCTGATCATTTTTTGACATTCTGGTTTTGTTCTTCAAGTACCACTTCTTGCTTACTAAAACATCCCACACATGTGCTACTTTGGACTTCAATTGCTTCTTCATAGCTTCTCTCCAATTGACATAATTAGCTCCATCAAATAAGGGAACTTGAACATCTATACTTGGTTCAAGTAATGTTTTCAAACTTCCACCCATCTTTTAAAATGATGATTCTGGAACTTATTTTTAAAATGGACCTGTTTTTCCCTTAGGATCAGCCTTCCAGCAGTGAACTATTCAAAGACAACCCGCTTTGATACCAATTGTTAAACAGGTCTCAGACACTGAGAGGGGGGGGGGGTGAATCTGTGTCTGTTAAAAAACTTCTTTTCCAAAGCACAAATTACATTAAATAGTCAATAACATTTCCAATTATATATATATATAAACACACACACACACATGAGATATTAAACCTAAAAATATCAAAAGATAATTCTGTTTTATAAATAATTAACTAGCCCCAGCTAGATGGAGAAACCCAGTTCTCTTACAAGACCCAACTTGTATACATGGCTCAGCATGTAATGAGGAATACAATCCTCTGACAAGCTTCAAATTGTCAATAGATTCCAATATGTTCTGAGATTAACACTAGGTTCAAATCCATGGATAGGATAACTACCAAGATACAAAATAATCCACCGAGATAGCACAACTATTGCACAATGATTTTCTGCATGAGATATTTGCAACCAGTTCCTTCGTAGACTATGACCAATAAACCTTCAAAAGTGCGCCTTGTATGTTGTCGATCTAAACCTAAACCTGGTATTAAAATAGAAATAAGGAATGTGCCCTCCTCTCAAAGGGGGATGCTTATATATGTTCTTCTGAAAGGTGCAATTTCTTTGTATAGAAGAGCCTCATTACTTTCATCTAGTGCACTCGTACACTCATGCAAGAGGGAAAGTTCTAGATATGCAAGTAGAAATCAAGCAAATGCCAGTCGTTGATGTTCACCATTGCAGCGTGTCATTATATAATCAAGACATAAACCTTCAATATGCCAACAATTTCATCTTCGTTTGTCATAGGTTTATATTTATAATGGGCATTTGTTAATACAACACATTACAAAAAATGGGTTTATCTTTATAATGGGAATTTGTTAATCCGGGACATTGTAAGAAATGGTAGAGAATGATTTTGATATAAACAATAATATGTTCAATCATATAGGTCAAATAAGCCCTTGGTACAATGTTCCTAAAACCATGCAAGGTCTTTTGAGGAAGGAAATATACTGCCCCGAAACTTCTTGTTGTTCATTCTAAGTAGTTAATGTTTTCTTTCTTTTGTATGATAGTTTATCCCATGCATTGGCTAGTCATTCCTATTTTCTCATATCTAAGGGAGAACCCACTGCTCTATATTATATGAAATTTGATAGTTCCTTTAACAAAATACCATATACTAGCAATAGCTATGAATGGAGACACTTTGCCACTTCCACTTGGATTTTTATGATTGATCAATGACAAATATACAATAAGAGTAATAATGTAAGGTGGTGTTAAATATTCTGGTCCATTGCATCGTCCATGGCATTATGATGCATTTCCAAGGCTCAACCTGTAGACTGTTGTTCTACACTGGTATGTCTGATGAAACTGGCCTCATTTATTTTCCATCAATTGAGATTCAGAAGTCTTCTTAACCATGAACATAAAGCCACATCTACTTTTGTCTGTCTTCTATTTGTTGTTATCACATAACTCTTTCATTTGCTCTCATCACACCTGTTTGCCATTATGTCTTGGTTAGTCCTTTGACATTAGTGAACTCTGCTTGACATCAATGACAACTATAGCCAACCTATATTTCCATATTTACCTATATTTCCATATTTTCCAACATGATCCTGGGAGGCCATTCAAGGTGGTTATCACAAATTATGCATTCTTTATTTCTTCATCCATTGCTTCAAGTTGTTCTTTGATTTGAGAGACCCTTGTAAAGTATGACTGTATGATCTCTGCATTTTGGATTTTTACATTCTTCAATTGGTTCTCAAAGTCATCTTCCGATTTATGTTCTTCCCTTCAAATAGCTTGGTAAAGGAATCAAGCATCTCTTTAGGTGTCTTTATGGAATAAACTTGTGGTGTAAGGTGATCCTTGATTGAATCAACAATTATCTTCTTGGCCTTGACCAAGTTATTCTTGTGTAAGGATTTAAACTCATCTCCCTCTGGAACTGGAACCTCTCCACTTATGTAGGTGTCCAATTAATTTTCTTCAAGAACTAGTGAAATACTATACTTCCATGCTTGGAAGTTTTCAGCTTCATCAAGCTTGTCATCAAGATAGTGTGATAGGTCATTTTGAAATGAGAACCTCAAATGTAAATAGAAAAAGATTAGATCTTACCGATTTGAGGTGTCTGTCCTGGTTTCGGATCTAGCTGATCTAGGGTTTGTCAGAGAAAACCTAATTTTCAAAACTTGGAATTTAAAACTTTTTATTATATAGAAAGGTAGAACTCTTCAAGGTGAGTTGTCCAATGTACTCCTTTTCTGAAAACAATGGAGGGAAACTCCTGGAACAGGAATCCCTAGTTTTCCAATTTCATTTGCAGAAATTCTTGATATTGTTTCTGCTGTATCTCCGAAAGTACTACTCCTATATGTCTTAAATTTTGAACCAAAGTAGCCTTGTCTATCCTATTTTCAACACCATAGTTTTTATCATAATTGGTTTCACCAATTGGTACTTATGATAGTTTTCCCACCGTGACGTATTTCAGGACTGTTCAACATAACGAACTTGTACAGACTGCCACGTGTCACTGTTTCACCTTCGGGGTCTGAAATTTTTTACATAGAAATTAAATCCCATGCCCTATCTATAAAATATTGTGAAATTTAATTTCGACCTTCGTATCCGAAGATATAGCAATTCTCCCTAGGTTTCCTGTTTAGGGATAAATCCTGGAAGAGGATGGAACCCTGATTTGGAGGAATCATATATCCCATAATACAACGAATATGAGGCCAAAATTTTGACATAGGGTATATAAGGATTTTATATTCATCCTGTGAAATGTTTTTCCACTGAGACTTATTCAATCCCAAGATATAGATAATGTACCAAAACTACCAGTTTTACTATTTTAGGGTTTTTCAGGCCCGAGGTCAAATTATGGTTTGACTTTCTCAGAGTTTTACCCAACCAAAAATATAGACATTGGTCTCTAAATTTCTACTTTGAGGAGGAGAGAAATCCTATGCTGGGATCACTAAAAAATTCCTCTTCTATAAAAAGCCCTAATTTCCCGTAGTAAAAATTGAAAATGCCTGGAATCAAATTCTTTAAATGTAGTCATTATGCAGTCGGAGATTGAGGTGTAAAAATGAAGCAGCATTGGAGAGTTGAAGATCTCGATGTTTCAAACCCTACTTTAGGATCATCATCAGGAGAACTTGAAGCTTCAATTTCTCCTGATGATGATCCCAGAGTAGGGTTCGAAACGTCGAGATCTTCAACTCTCCAACATAGCTTCCATCAAATTCTGCTTCGATAGAAGGATGCGCCCTTAAATGGAGAGTCAACCTAGCCTCCTTTTGCTGATTATCTATGGAGAGAGACCCAAAAATGAAGAAACCCTAGCTTCTACAGTTGCACAGTGTCTTCTTCTTAGGTTAGCTCTGATACCATGTTAGATTTTTATCATTTAAGTAATATGATCTTAGGATCTTATCTGAGAGAATAACATGCACACCAATAATCACAAGAGACAAGAGATAAAGAATTTTCCTCGGGGAAACCATAAAGGAGAAAACCCTGCAACTTCCTCAGAGATAGAATGAGCACCAATAGAAAAGTAAAGCCCAAAAAATATAAATATTATCTCCGATAGCTGATCTCTCTCACTTGTGCCAGCACTTCCTCTCTCACTCATGTGCCCCAGTTGAGTGAGTGTGTATGCGTTAAATAGAGAGGTTCACTCTCTATTTATACTCTTTCGTTCACTTAATATTTTACTCAGTTATGTAGGTTTGAGTAATCCTAACTCAGTTATGTAGGCTCAAGTAACCACAACTAGGGTACTAATGACCCGAATTACAATGGAGGGGACTTCCTCATGACTTTTAGTAATTCTCCCGATAGGAGCATTAGGGACCAATGAAATACAATATATACAAGTGAATAAATTCCAAAGTGACAAATACATCAACACTCAGATGGTGATGAAGATGAAAGGCGATGTAGGTGGTTCATGACTAGATTGAACGTTGAGTTGTGGACTACCCAGGATATGATCGGTCACTTCAAATAATGGATTATCTTGGGCTTTAGGAAGTAATTCCTGCACTCAGGTATGTTTTGGTCATTTAAGGTACTATCAGGTGAATTTTATGTGGAGAGGGATTGAGATATGATGTTTTTGAGGTTTCTAGTTTCCTCAGTGTTTTTTTCTACTCTAGTAGTGATCTCTTGAGTACTTTTTTCTTAGCTTCTCGAGAGTCAAAGGCCCTCTACCATGTGAGAAAAAGATAAATTCAGGACTCCTATTAAGTTTTTCAAGGGAAGGGGTCATAGGAGCTGTAGTTTGGTTCTCGGATGGTTGTACAACTAATGTGGATGCTTGGTTTTGGATCCTTGTAACAACCAGTGACCTAGGTGGAGGAGGTTTGCTAGTATTTTGTTTAGGCATGGTTAAATATGACCCTCCTTTTAGCACCATTTGTTTATGGATCATGTTATAGGTTGCTGGATAAAATAAAAGGAAATAAACATGAGGAGATAGTCAAACCCGAAATGATTCAAATCGATCAGATGCAGAGGGGATTCTATCCCCAAGTTGTTTGATATAACTAACTCATATGGATATAGGGCCTCTATTACCACAATTTTTTTTAGATCTAAATGGATCTTGTCACATGCCCCAATTTGCAAAAACAATTTTATATTATTTGAGGAACATTGTGTTAAATTTTATGCTAAGTTGTAATTGATGACCAGTGGGGTCAAGAATATTTAATGTAAATTCAGAATATTTTATTTATAAATAAATAAATGAGGAGACAATAGCTTAGGAGAGCTATTAAAAGAGTGTTTACTGGTCAAATTGGTGGAGGAGACTGGGTGGAGAGCAAACTGACATGTGGCAGCATCCTCAAACCACTTCCAATTGTTGTAGGTGGCAACCTCCCTATATTTGTGGTCATGATTCCCCAAGAAAGTGGAATCAGAGCAGATGGCTCAATTAATGAAAACTGACCTAGAAGACCTAGGCATCTCTATAAAGTTTCCCATTGAAGAGAGCTAAGGCTGCTCATTCTAGAGAAGTGATCATTCAGGGTGAATGAATTTACTCAAGAGAAATTCAATGGAGGGGAATTTGGAAAGTGTTTGACGGGATAACTGTTGAGATTGATCTATTTGCGGCTTTTAAGCTGAATATCATACTACTGAAAGCAGATTGTTTTTACTGAGGTATTGAACTAGTCAAGTGACAGAGGTTTCTACAGTTGCATTCTCCACCCAGTTGTCAGCCATGAAGACCAGGAATAGGCTCGAGGGTCTTGAGGAAGCATTGTTTGAGCACTCTCAAGCTGTTGTTGTCTTGTCCTCAACAGGTTCTATTTATTTTACTGTCTTAGTTAAATAAATCTTAGTTTATTTGCTACATGAATGTTAAAAGTTCATAGTTTTGTGAAATGTTAGATTTAGTATTCTTTTTAGATTATTTATAGAAATGAAAATGGGTTGGGAAATAGTGAAACATGTATAAATTAAATTTCTAAGCTGTGTTTTTCCACACCTGGAAACCAGGTTGTACTCTAGCACAGTTAGATTGTTTTAAAATAAATGAAATAATTCTTTATGAGAATGAAATTAGTAGATATGATTCTTTTATCTGTAGGTAAGCAGAGTAGATTTTATTTCAATAAAGCAATGAAAAAGCAGTGTTATGGTTTTCTTATACTTATTGTTTTTCCTTAGACTAACTAAATGAAAATACAGATAAAAGAAATAGTAAAATACTTTAGTACCACAGTATTAGCTTATTGGTAGGGAATAAAAGTTTTATAGGAGATAATAACTAATATTCGAGAAAGCATATAAACAAGTTAATAACCAAACAATACTTAAGTATTAACTTAACCTTAATTAATAACTTAATAAAACCAGATTAGGGTTTCATATATAAACCCTTATTTTTTGCAAAATAATCAGAGTTCTAGATTTAACATCATTTTCTTTACAGAGCTCAAAATAAATATAACTTATAGAGTAACAAATCAAATAAATGTATATGGAAATAATAAACAAAATAAACTAATAATTATATATATACATTATAATTTTTTTTAAAACCAGACAGGATTATAACTTGTGAAAACCCAAGGGTCGAAACCCTTTCTATTATTCAATTTAAATACAAAATAATCCTGTATGAATTACAACCAGTTACGTTACTAACTGTTAATTAAAAATAAAAAGAAAACTATGAACCATGCAATTATACTGACCACAGTATTTTCTTAAAAATATAATGTATTCATAAATAATTTAACAGTTAATTGAATACATTATTGACAGGTTAATAAAACCACAGTCTACATGCAAAGGTAAAACTGGAGCAATTAAAACAGAGCTCATTTAAAAATTCAAAGCTTAACGAAATTCTTATTTTATTAAACCAACTATATTACATTATCAAGCCGCAAGGCCAAATTTGTTAACCAAAATCCAAATACATATCATGGCTGAAGAGACGGTGCTACCCAGCGAACACCGCAAGGGTTTCAAACCTAAAACTGGAGTAATACCAATCTAAACATTTTAACCAACGAAGAAACCGAAGCCATGCTTCCAAGCACTGTAAATTTCCTTCCAACAACCCTCTTCTTAAGTAGGGAAAACCCACATCGAAACCAGGGCTTACCGGTTTGAGGCCACAAAGTTCACAAAGCTTGAGGTTGTATTTCTTTTCCACTGAAGGTTTGGAGCCGTCGCAAGTTCCTACAAATAGCACAGTTCCAAGCATTAATTTAGGATTCGATTATTACTAATAAACCATAGCTTAATATTAACTTTGACAAAATAATTTTCTTAACAAAGATTTAAAACATTACCTGCGAGAAAGAAGAGAGTCGAGCCGTGAAGGGAAGGTCACCAGTGTAAGTAAAATGCACAGAGGAGCACGTAAACCTTGATGCCGACCCTGTGACGGAGGCAGTATAAACAAAACTCAGAACTCCACAAAGCTATGGCAAGGAACCAGTAAGACAGAGCTAAAAACCATGTACAGGCCTCGAGCCAAGCGTTTAAGCAAAGAAAAATCACACAGTATTTCTTACACCCAAGAGAGTTTGAGACTACAATACTGGGTATCGAGACCACTCAATATCAATTACAAGCTATGGAGCAAACAAAGACAAGGAACATCCTCTCATGGCCTCAAGGAAACTACACAGTGCGGCCGCAAGCCAACGAAACCCTCGGAGTCAAATGCCAAAGGAATAGGGTTTTCTTCCTTTTTAAGTCGCCAATGCATGGAGGAGATCAGACCACGTGCCCTCTCAAATTATTTATCCATACGAGGGTCATGTCTATAGTCAACCCTGCGCTATCAAATATCAACTTATCATTTCCCATAATTAAAAACTATGCAATCAACCTTTGTATAAAAATGTATTATCATTTGCAAATCGACTGGATTAAGGCTTGCTATCATTGCTAATAATGAATCTAGGTCTTCGACTATATATTAAAGGTGCATAAACCTTGTTAATAAAACAATCACGAAGTTTGACCATAGTATAAACGTTTTATAATGTTGATTCTCATGACTACTTTGCCAACGACCTTTTGGATGGGTCATAATTTGTTTACAAAGGCATTTATATTACTATTTGAGCTTGCTTAGATTTATCATAGTACAAGAACATCTTTTATAATGTTTGACTTTGATGTCAACCTTAGGATAGAATTTTTTAGGTAGTAAAACCTACCATAGTAGTTATTATAAACTACAACTCAATTATAGTGTGGTATTATTACAAATAGCCATCCTACTATTATGTAAAACATGCTTAGATTTAGTAAACTATAAGAATAACACTGATAATGTGTTACCTTTAGTTTCGACTTTATGGAAGTGGTGGTTACGTAGTATTCCACCTTGAGATAATTTATCTAGTTACAAAGAACCAAACTTATAATATATCATGAAAATTACCAGGTAGTAAAACTACCTAAGGAGACAAGTAAAAATTATTTTGAAAATTATGTGGTATTGTATTTTTACAATAATACTTGTAGTATGGAAATAACTTAGGAATTGAAGTTTATAACTTGATATTTAGCAGTGCAAAGGGATAAGCATAATTGCATACAATTAACAGGTTGATAATCTTCATAACTAGTAAAGAAGAGACAATGTAGAAATTTGTAATCTATTGGAAAACTTTACCTTTGAAAACTATAGGAGTATATTCATGCATAAAAAGCAGTACTTTTGAGCATTAAACATAGCAATAGTAGTATGATTATGCTACAATAAAATTAATTGTATGTCAAGAGCTTGAGATCTAAGCTTACAAGAAGAATCTATTTGTTTAACTAAGTATGTTAAGGATAACAATCTTTATGGCTAAACTATGAATACTGCTTAGAACCAAAACTATTGAAAGAAAAATTACTTTACCTCATCAAAGTCTTGCTTTTAAATAATCAAATTATTTACTAGCATCTTAACATGCTACAGAAATACTTCTCGCTATCATAGAAAAATAACTCCTACTTGATCTTTCGTTACCTGCTGAACCTGTAAGAACCAGCAGTCCATCTGCGTTAGCAAAATGCTAAGTAAGCCCCGAATTTCAAAGATAGTTGTTCACCTACTTGCCAAAAGTAAATTATTAGTACAGCTAGAAGCAATCTAAATGCAAGTCATTTTTATATAACTTATAAAAGTTAAAGTTGTATTAGTTATAGTATTTTGAAACTATTTAATACCAATTGTTAAACTGTTTCATTTTCTGCTACCCGCTATCAGTTATTAAACTGCATATTCGAAAATTTTATGTTACCTTAAAAATTTTAAATTTTTATGAAATTTTGCGGTTATGACAGATTTGCTCTTCCTCCAAGGAAGATCTAGGAAAGTTTTGCAATAACTGAGGACTAGACTGTCTAAGAAAACTGGAACAGTAATTGTGGTTAATTTTAAATAGAACAATTAGGTCTATAATTCATGACAAGGAAATATTAACCCAATGTATAAAAATATAAATCGGGCTTGTTCTTTTCCAACTTTTAATGAAACTGTAACAATTACAATTGTACTTGTTTATCCGAAAGTATTATTATATAATTGTTCTAGCAGAGTAATACTAATTCAAAAATCAGTATGGGAAGAAGTGACTGTTAAATGGTTGCAATTAATGGCATATGTATTAAATAAAGAAATATATTTAATGCATATATAACACATTAGCCTTGTAATGAAAAATCAATATAGTAATTAGCATGTTTGATAAATAAGAAACATTTGATCAATTTATCATGAAGATAAAAGAATAACCAAAATTCACTAAATAAATTTAATGAATAGCCAAGAGATGACATAAGACACAATGTAAATTTTATTGAAAATGTAAGAAATTACAATCTTGCAAAATTACAGAGCATCTATGGTCTATCCTTTGTGGTTCTTTCTCATATAGTCCTGTAGATTTACTCCCGCAATCCCCCCACCCCCCTTTTGGGATATATCCATTCTATTTAAATAATTATTACAATATCTTACAAATAAATAAAATCCTCCCAATATATGGGGTTACGACATATCAATTTTAATATTTTCCAAGGGAATACTGCCACGTGGTGAATACATCCAATAAATCCTCTATATCATGATACTGGGCATTTTCAAGATGTAGTTGAGCCTTGCAAATCAAGGAATTGGTCTCTATTTTCTTAAAATTTTCTCATTCTCGTAGGAAGAGGTCAATCGTCATCTATGATGTTAGAGGTAACTCCATCAAATATTTGATTTCAGCTATGTGAAGTTGATCAATTTGTTGAATCTGCTCCTTAGCCTTTGCAAAATCCCTCTCAATATGTTCTAGTTTGATCTTCAGAGGTTGATCATCTTCGATTGGATCCAGTTGTGGCCTGTCCAAAAAAACTAGCAAAGTTTATGAGGTGAAGCATCTCTTTTTACAAAATACCTATCCATCCTTAATGATGGAATCTACTAGTTCACAAAATTTTTCCCACATTTCTAGTGAAATATTGATTCTCTTCAGCTTAATCTTGTCTATGAATGGTAGATATTGAGGTCTATCTCTGATGTATTTCTGTCAATCCACCAGAGTGTGATAGGCTCTCTTTGCTTCATTCATTTTTTTATTGTGATCATAAAGGAGGTCAAATTGGCATTTGAAGGCATTATATGTTTCTTGCATCTCACTCAGTCCTTCAAAGAGACCAACCATTCACCAATATAGGTCATCATGAATTGTATAAGCCAACTGCTTGAATTCATCCTATGTGAACTTAGAGAACAAAGAATCAATGTATTTAAATTGAAACTCTTTGAGATGCTCTTCAAGGGTGGAAATACTTTGAGTAAAGTTTACCATTCAACCCTTGTGCTTCTTCAATTTGTTGCTTGAGAAGATCATTCTGGTCATGGCGTTGCTTTAGAAATCTTCATACTCATTCTTTAAGTCCTGCAATTCATGTTGGTGTTGTATATTTCCCTGTGCTTGATCCTGCTTTGACCTCTACAGCTCTTGTTCTTTTCCTTTAACTTCCTTGTTGAGAAATAAAATTGAGTCATAATTTGCTCCTGCAAAGGCTTCGATGGCAGTTGTAGTTTCTAAGGCCTCCTCCTTAACATCATTGGAAGCTCTCTTCCATATGATCTGATTTGGTACTGAACCTTGCTTAAAGGTGCCCTATCTAGATATTTGGGATCATTTTTTGACTACAACTTTGTTGCACCTGGAAATTCCACCTTGCATGAACAACCTTTATGGAAATTCCACTTTTCCCTTTCATGTCTGCTAGAGAGCTTGCTTGAGCCTCCTTGGCCATTTTTTGTCCTTACCTAGAAGAAGCGGTGCTTCCTTAGTTTTTGCACAGAGCGCCTAAGGCGCTAGTCATAGTGAAGCAAGGAGCACTATAGCCCTCCTCGTTTGGGAAAAAGATAAAATAAGCGCCTTTACCCTCTTTTCTAGGAGCACCAGTGGTCCAAGGAAGGGAAGACAGAAACTTTTGGATGCTTCCATATGGAAGCCTCAATGGATTTAGTTCCTATATGCCTGGGAGAGGTGGCATTCACCTCCCTCACCTGATGGGAGCCTATTTTATCCATTTCCAAGTCAATGTCTCAAGTTCTAGGCCTATAAAGGAATCCTTCATGAGGAAGATAGGGGGAGAACCATAAAAGCATCCTTATGCTGCTAGTTTGAAGTCTAAAATAGAGGCAAAGCAGAGTTAGCTTATAGCTGGAGAGATCTTCATAGTTAGAGGAGATTGTAGACATTCTTGTGAGTTAGAAGGCATCGACATCAAGGCTTTTGGTTGTACTTATTTCTCATCCATTATTAATACAAAGACATTTCCCTTTCTTATATTTAATTGTGTTAATTGTAATTATATGTTATTGGATTCCTTGATCACCAATATGAATGATTATTTTATCATGATGCTTTGATCATGTTTATTTGTCTTATGATCTATATTACAGGTATTGAACCATTGAAAGGACTTTTGGAGAAGAAGACAAGTACATCTAAGGTTGAGGTACGTTATTTTATGTTAGTCAATCTAATCATTTAAGGATAGGATATGTTGCTGTGTCCTTTTGTTCTATACTATATGATTTAATTTATAGAAGAACAAACAGTGTCCGCACTGGTTGAGAATTCCTGGTAACAAAATTGGTGACTCCACTGGGAAAAGTAAAATCGATCAGATCTGGGGAAGATCCAGTCAGATCTACAACTCTTTGGTAACCATTCCATTGGTGAAGTTTTTTTTCTCTTTGCTCTTTGTTGTTTTAGTCTATAGGGTAAGCTACTCATTTCATTTTATTTATGATAATTTGCCTCGGTTCTGGATGATAGTTTTTACTATTCTCTCGGTAATTTCTTTTTTTTTTACTGTTTTCAGTTCAACTAAGAATTTTCCGTTTATTTTGTAGTTCTGAATTTTCAATATATTGTCTGGACGGTATGCCTCTTGGTGGTTGACAGAGCGCCAATCTTCATTTAGGGCTCCTTTTCCCTTGACTGACAGAGCACCACACTCCTTCCAAGGCGCTTCTTCTTTCAGCTAACAGAGCACCGTCCATCATCCAGGGCACTTTTCCTTTCAATTGACAGAGCATCATAGGCGCCTGTGTCCTGAATTTCAAGCGCGCTAATTTGACTTTTGAGGTAGGCTTCAAAAACTCCTTGTAAAATTTTTTCTTTCGTCTGTTTATAAATTTTTTATCTTTTTGAAAAGTCTGTGTGGTTTGTTTGCTTCTCTGAAATTTTGTTGTGTTCTTTGCATCTACCCGCTGTTTAAGAGTACTTTTTGAACCTGATTCTCTTTTGAGCTCAGTTCCAAAGGCTTGATCTTTTTCATTCTTATAGGGGAAAATGGTAGATAGTTTCAGTTTTGGTTTTAACGAAATATTTGGAAACTTTTACTTTTGAAAATAAAATCATAGCCTCTTTAAAATTAGTTCATTTTAGACTGCTTTGAGTACCTCATATTTTCCAGAAAAATGCAAAAAATAACCATTTTAGTTTCTTCTTGTTTATGCTTTAGAAGTTGTCATTTTTTGCATAAATAGATTAGAAGAAATAGATTTTTTGACATTGTAGCAAAGATAGTTTGCATGCACACTAGAGGCTTAGTTTCTTTGTCAAAATTTTCAGAAATCTTTTGAGTGCTTGCTGAAAAAATTTTGTGATTGAAAAAACTTCATTTTCTTGCATTTCTCGATTCAAGTTTGTGTTGTTGAAATGACATTATTTTAAGGTTCTTGAAAAACAAAAAAGAGAAAATTTTATCCTTACCCTAAGTAGTTTTCATCGAAAGTTAAAGAAGTGTTTTCTGTTGCATATAGAGTTAATCTGCATTATTGGAGACGACATTTACACAAACATTCACCTAATAGTCAAGATAAAATCAATGGTAGATTTAGCTTAAAATTTGTATAAAAAGTTGAGTGATAGGCTAGAGACGTGTTTGGGTGTCGTCAAGCATAGGAGCTTTCGTTATTTGTCCGCACTACACCCTCGGACTCGCGCGGTTCTTCCATGTACCATCGATATATAGAAACAGTCTTTCACGTACCCTTGAGGTATATCAAAAGGTTTTTTCATGTACTCGATTGTATATAAGAAGGCCCCTTGTGAGCGGTTTTGCATTAGACAACACTACTACTAATTTGAGCTCCCACGTACCTTGCGTATATCGAGAAACCCCTCTAGGATAACCTATCCAAACTGAGTTAACCTTTTGGCCATCTTGGATTTACGGGTGAAGCTTGTAAAGTCTTGATAATCCTAGTGAGAAACTGGAATTTGAACCCCTCCTATCATTTAAGACTGCTTGTGACCTTTAGCTCTGTGTAGGTTTTTTTGTGTGATTTTTCCTTCTTCTTTGACCTAGGTTAGAAGACTTCCAGACACCACCATGGCTGAGAAGCTTGCACAACGTCAATCTCGTAGGTTGCACGGTTTACCTCCTGACTCTCCTCCAGCCGTGGAAGGGGAAGAAGGGGTAACCATGGAGATACCATCTTCGACTGAGGATCATATGGAACTTACTCGGGGTAACCATGGAGATACCATCTTCGACTGAGGATCATATGGAACTTACTCTATCGAGAGGAAATTTCTCTACTTATGCTAGTCCTTTAGTCCAATTACCTCCTACGACCAATGTTTCTGTACATCCACCATTGGAAGGCCATGGCGATACTTCTGCGCCACCAGATTATGGTCCGGATGCTCCTTTTTCGAGGACTTCTATGGGCCAAGATATTGCTAAATTCAGGGTTATTAGACCTTCACCAGGAAATCCTCCCTTGGGAGAGGAGGAAAAGAGAAGAATTAATGCATCTCTCGATCTAGCTCATAACTTTTCAGAGAGAGTATAAAGAATTATTCCTCCACCTGTGTCCTGTCATGAAACTTTACCCGCATGATTACTCCGTAATACATACCCTTGGCCTGAAGCTGAAATTAAACCTTCTTCTGATGGCCACCCAACTTATAGTGAGACTTCTTGTAACCTATGGCCTGAAGGATATCGTTCACTAGCTCAAGTGTTAGGACCTATTGAAGAAATTTTGTTTCAAGGTAATCCAGGTCTAAATCAGAACCCTACAGTGTACCATCCTGGACCTATTACTAGACCTTCCATACCTATCATGGTTGGGGGGAAATCCTCAAATCAAGCCATGTCAGCAAACTCTCACACTGGGGGGAAACCCCCAGTGCGAGTTACATTGCCTGTCAGTGGAACTATGCCTAGTTCAAGACAAGTTGCAGCTGTAGCACAACCTGCAGTAGTTACACCCCCCACCAATACCCATGTTGTCCCCCCCCATCTAGTACAGGACAACCCTTAGGGCCACAACCTATCAACAATACGACTTCTTGGGGATATACTTATCTAGGAACTCAACAGCCTATGGTTAATCAAGTTTACCAACAAACACCTCCTGCGGCTATTTATCCTAGAATGCCTTACCTCGAAAATGCTTTTGTACCTTGGGGACAACCAAATTGGTTAAATATCCCATCATATGGAGGGAATTTTGTTAATACTGCTGGAGGATACAGTGGACCTCCCCCCGGAGGACCACCGCGAGGACCTGTAGGTCCTGGATGTCTTGGTGGACCATTTGGAGGACCCCCACCACCACCTATCAGAGGAAGACCACCACCACCACCTGACAGAGGAGGACCACCACCACCATATGGAGGAGGAGGACCGCCACCACCACCTGGTGGAGGCGGACCCCCACCACCACTCAGAGGAGGAGGACCACCACCTTTTGGAGGACCCCCTCCCTCAGGGGGCCCACCTCCCTATGGAAATTATGGAAACCAACACCCTTTTCAACAAGCTTCGGGGGCATCATATCTACCCATCTATCAATATGCATACAATCCTATTGGCTAGCAAATGCCCTATCAGTATTACCAATATTCGCATCCTAATAAACAATTACCATTTTTGGCAACTTGAGATTTTCTAGATCTATCCATATTGATAAATGACCCAATTCATCATGACCCCTCATGGCCTGCCATCCTAGTCAAGCTACCTTCCAATATCCAAAAATTCGATGGTAAACCTAGTGAGGACCCAAAAAACCATGTTATGAATTTTCATCTTTGGTGTTCATCAAACTCACTAATGGATAGCTCGATCCATCTACACTTATTCCAAAGAATCATCACCGACATTGCAGCTAAATGGTACATTGAGTTACCACAAAATTCATTTTGGGATTTCAATGCTTTAGCTATGGATTTTTGACACATTTTCAGTTACTAATCTAGTATGAAATAGGTACAAACCTATCAACCTCACTTCGACAAACTGCATCTAACCCATATATCTGATCATATCCATGAATGGAGAAGAAGACGCAGGTTGATTAAGGCTCCCATTCCTGATCAGTTTTTTGTTGAATGGTTCACAAAGTCTTTGCTTACACCCATAGCTAGAGATGTGGCCATGTGAGGTGTTGTTACCGAAGAGCAGGCTATTAGTCGCGCTTAGTGTGTGCTCAGTACCTTGACTTAGTTTATTCCTAGTCGGGTACTTTGTATGATCTGATTCCCCATGCTCCTTGGCCTACTACAGACCCTTCGAGACTTGCTATTGAACCACCTACTAATGGGATACTTGGTTCAGTTCAAACACAAACAATGACCAAATATTCAAATTAAAAAAACAACCTGCTACACCAACAAGTCAATCTACCAAAACCACACTCTCTCCTGTTGTTTCCGCTGAAGTAAATGCGGTTCAATCTGCTAAATCTTCAGGTGGAAAGAAGAAAGGTAAAAATAAACAGAAAAAACCTGACAATCAATAGGAGAGAAATAAACCACAAAATCCACCAAATCTAGATGCTGATTCAAAAGGGAAACGAAAGGTAAAATATCCATGTTTAATTTGTGGGGGTGAGCATTTCACTAAAGAATACCCTCATCGCGAGGAAGTTAGTAAATTTTTAAAAAACTCACCCTTCCCAGCAGTTCTAAAAGATCCTTTCCCTTCCCAACAACAACTCATTGATCATCAATCTTTACATGGACCCTCTTCATCAACAGATGAAGTTAGGATGATGTCCAGTGATACAGTTAATTTAACCACAAGATCCCAAATTTATGACCCCTCTCCAGAAAAGAAATATGATGAAATTTCACCTGATAAACCTTCCACTTCTACAACTCCTCCTACTAATGGACTTCATATTGAAAATCCTATTCTAGAAGTCGTTTTCCACCCACCTAAGAGAACCTATTAGAGGAAATTTCAACTCAAAATGGGCCTTTTAACTTTTATTCAAATTCCATGTCATCATGTGTTAGCCAATGAAATTGCTTTAAATTTGAAATACCGTATAGGTCTTAAACACTTTTTTAATATAAATTTGGGGATAGGTATCATAAAAAAAACTACTTTTTTTGTTTGTATTTTTGACATATCTCCCTATGTTTTTACTCAAATTTCGATCGGGAGAGCTTGTTGGATGCGGAATTAAATTCTGCATCCAACGAGTACCCACTCAGCATACTTTTGATTGACCCTGCCACCCCAAAAATAAGAAATACCTGAAAAAATGGAATGATGATGTCATCATTCCATTTTTTTTCAGGTATTTATTGTTTTTGGGGTAGCGAGGTCCCTCAAAAGTATGCTGAGTGGGTACTCGTTGGATGCAGAATTTAATTCCGCATCCAACGAGCTCTCCCGATCGAAATTTGAGTAAAAACATAGGGAGATATGTCAAAAATACAAACAAAAAAGTAGTTTTTTTATTTTCTTCCTCCAAAATTAATAAATATTATTTTATTATTTTAACTATTATTTTATTAGTTCATTTTAGGAGGCCAATTTTGAGTTGAAATTTCCTCTAATAGGCTTTGTAAGACCATTATCAACCCTAATGGGCATGTTGCTCAATACTACAACATAGTAGAAGATCTAGCTCAAGCACCTTACGCTATGTCAGATTTAGAGGTACTCCAAACTTGTCCCACCCAATGAAAAAAATTCCTGAAAACAGTAATATCATCACTTTTAAGCTGGACGATTTTCAAACTAGGCTCTCACATCAACTGGCTTTTCAGATAGCTACCAAAATTGCTGGAAAAACCATTTGCCACACAGTTTTAGATGAGGGAGCCTCCACTTCAGTCATGTCTGTAACTTGTTGGAGAGCCATTGGTTCTCCTGAAATCAACCGTTCACCAACTACTCTTAAATATTTTGATGGTCATGGCTTTCAGCCCTATGAACTCTTACTTTCCATCCACGTCGAATTCGGGGGCAAGTCCATTTCCATACACATTAAGGTTGTCGAAGCCCCTTTGGACTATAACCTACTCCTAGGTTGCAACTGGTTCTATGCTATGCAAGCCGTAGCATCAACCATTTTTTGTGTTGTCCAGTTCCCATTCCAAGGAAGGATTGTCACTGTAGATCAACTCGATTTCATTACCCCTACTGCCATCAGTAACAATGCAAATAGCATTCCACTCTTGAATACCCCTCAGTATAAGGACATTGGAGTAGGTATTATTAAAGATTCTTCACTCATGGGAGTATTTCCATTATCCAATCCTCCTCTTGGTTCGCAAACTACATCCATTAACATGATCTCGACCTCTTCTACGGAAAAAGGTAAGTCGACTCAAGAATCAACACCATTCACCCCTTTCAAAGAAGTATATAATACAATTCAAGATACCAGTGACCTAACCATCAACAACCTTTTTTTGGTGGCCTCAGACAGCTATCATATACCATACTGGCTAGAAAAACCCCCCATCCCTAGACTATTTATCTCACACACTTCCTACGGATGAATCCATCATGGAAGTTATGTCTTTAACAGAGATGCCATGGAAATATCATCACCATCGATCCTCTTTCCTTCCCCCTTGCCAAATGTTAGAAGACCAGTTTGCATCAGCAGTTTCTTCGGATATAGTCACAAACCCTTAGTATCCCATACTCACTCACAATGTGGACACTGAAGGAAACCTAAGCAACATTACAAAAACTATGCCTGCAGACATATCTTTGAAACCCAGTATTTCCTAGAACATTCATATTGTCCAAAACTCCTCACCCGAGGAGGTTAGATCCTTCACAGACCTATTCAAGGAATTTAGAGATGTATTCACATGGACATATGAAGAAATTCCAGGGATCGGTCCCTCGATAGTTGTCCATGAAATTAAAACATATATTGATTCAAAGCCAGTACATCAAAAACTTAGACAAGTCCATCCATGGAAAGCAGTAACCATTAAGGAAGAGGCTGAAAAAATTCTTAAGGCTGGCTTCATATACCTCGTACCCTTGATCGAATTGGTGTCCAATATAGTCCCTGTCAATAAAAAACAAGAAAATATTAGGGTTTGTATCAATTTTAGCGATTTGAATAGAGCTTGTCCAAAAGATAATTTTCCTACCCCTTATATCTATCAAATAATCAACAACTGCGCTGGAAGTGTCATCTTCTCATTCATGGATGGCTTTTCTGGGGAACCTTCACCCATCCGATCAGCATAAAACAACATTTATTTTTCTGTGGGGAACCTTCAACTACTACAAATTTCCTTTTGGCTTAAAGAATGCTGGCTCTACTTTTCAGCATGCCATGTCATATGCTTTCCATGATTTTAAACACTTTGTGGAACCATATTTGGATGACCTGCCTGCTCATTCCAAGCAGCCATATTTGCACATAAAACATCTGAGGGCCATTTTCCTCAGATGTCATCATTTTAAAATCTATCTTAACCCCCACAATTTTTCTTTTTGTGTGGAAACTGGTCGACTCCTTGGATTTATTGTTTCAAAAGATGGCATCTGCATTGATCCCCTAAATATCGAAGCTATCTTGGCTCTACCTACACCAACCAATATTACTAAACTCTAGAGTTTGCAAGGGAAGGAAAAATTTCTACGTCGTTTTGTTTGTAATTATGCTGAAGGGACACATGGTTTTATGAGGTTACTTAAAAAGGATACTCCTTTTGTTTGGGATGACTTCGTGCAACGCACATTTGACAATCTCAAGCATGCACTTACCCATGCTGCTATGTTGCAACCACCTAACTATAGTAAGGGTTATTCCGTATATGTGGTTGCATCCTTTTCTACTATAGGCATGGTCCTTGTTCAAACAGACGAACACGACATAGAACATGTGATTTATTATGTAAGCAAGAGTCTCTTAGACTTCGAAACTTGTTATTCACATGTGGAGAAATTGGCTCTGGCCATAGTCATTGCGGTCCAGAAATTCTATCATTAAATTTTGCTCCACACCACCACTGCCTATGCTGATTCCAACCCCATGTACTACGTTCTTACCTATCAAGTGCTTGGGGGAAAATACTCACACTGGATCGTCATTCTCCAGGAATTTGAGTTGGAATTTGCTAAGAGTACTTTGAAGAAATATCTTGTCTTTGCAGAGGTTATGTGTGACCTTCCCCATACTATGGAGGATATGGAGCCCTTTGATTTCCTGCATGATGAATCATTGTTCCTCATTAGTACGAATGATCCCTGGTACATAGATCTTATTTTGAATCTCCAAACCTTACAATATCATCCCACCGCTTCCCATGATGAACTTCATCGTATTCGTCACAAGGATAAACATTATCTTATTCTGAATGATACCTTATATCACCGTGGTGTCGATACCATCCTACGTTGTTTCCTTACTCACGAGGAGGCTGAGATCATTCTCAATGATTGCCATGCTGGAGCTTGTAGCGGTCATTTATCTGGATTGGCTACTTCCCAGAAAATATTGCATGTAGGATATTTTTGGCCCTCTATTTTCAAAAATTGTATTGAAACAGTAAAAAAATGCCCACCTTGCCAAATGTTCACGACAAAAAAATGCACCCATGTAGCTCTACTTCATCCCGTTGTAGCAGTTGGGCCCTTTGCAAAATGGGGCATAGACTTCGTGCACTATAGACCTACCTCAACCGGGGGGCATGGCTACATTATTGTGGATGTGGATTATTTTACAAAATGGGCTGAGGCAATGCCCACATACACTGAAGATGGAAAGAATACTGCACTTTTCTTATTCAACCATATTATTGCAATATTTGGGATTCCTAGGGCCATCGTGACCGATCATGGATCACATTTCCAAAATAAAATGATGGCAGAGCTTAGCATCAAATTAGGGTTTTGACATGACAACTCTACACCCTACTATCGATAGGCCAATGTCCAGGTTGAAGCGATAAATAAAGTAGTAAAAGCAATGCATCAACGAATGGTAGGGCAGACCAAGTCAAACTGGCATTTACAACTATTATTGCGATATTTGGGATTCCTAGGGCCATCGTGACCGATCATGGATCACATTTCCAAAATAAAATGATGGTAGAGATTAGCATCAAATTAGGGTTTCGACATGACAACTCTACACCCTACTATCCACAGGCCAATGGCCAGGTTGAAGCAATAAATAAAGTATTAAAAGAAATGCATCACTGAATGGTAGGGCAAGCCAAGTCAAATTGGCATTTACAGGTGCAACAGAATGCCCCCCAAAGTATGAAGCTAGAAGGAAGTGATAGGTGAAATAGTTTGCAGGTTTTCCATCGAGAGATAAACTCATACAAGACTAGTAACTGACTTATCCAAATCAATCATAGCTATGGACCAATACACTGCAGATCCATGATGATGACTATGTGATGGCTACCAAAGATACACTGTAGATCCATGAACAATAGATACAAGAGACAAGACATAGCTACGATACATACAAAGTAGATCTATGTCATCTGACCTCGAATACTAAACACAACCACCAAAATATATAATGTGGATCCATGTCATAATTGTAAATGACCTCTAAACGCAACCTAAGCATAGGCGGATATAATTACAAGGCCTAACAACTCAGGGTCTTCATCCTGGTTCTCAAATGATATGAATCTAACCATGCGATTACAATGTCTTGACATCAAACATGGTAGAAACCATTTGATTACCAGTCAATAATGGAAACTATTAACAAGTGCGAGGGAAATCACCATTGATGTCAATGATTCCCAAGGTATCCAAGTACATATCATCGAATGCGAATAAAGGACTTGGAGTCGAACACTCAATGAAATATTTCAATCAAGAGTCAATGATGTAAACTCATGTCGAAAGCGAGGTATCCTGCCATTGAGGCATGCAGGCCCAAGGTACTGTTTGGGTTTCTAGGTCTAATCCCTGGATAATGATTTGAAGTCGATAGGGATAGACTTGTCACAGGAGGGCTGTGATGATTCCCACATCAGTGACACAAAACTAGGAACAAAAGTTGTTTTGAAGTAACGGACTGACTTAAACAATGATCAACTCTTACAGACAAGTGAAGTTACTGATGAGTTATTTTTCTGGGAGAGACATCCTTTGAACAATTTGATGTCATGACACATGACTTGGAAGCATTGACTTAATGAGCATTGAACTAGGTGTAATGAAAGGAATATGACAAAGCATTCTTTGAATTGAATCAAAGGAATCAGGTGACTTACAAAAGTGGATCGACTCAGAGAAAAGCTGAAAACCCAATTGTTCAGATATGCAAATGCAGACAGGTTCCATGTTCAAAGGTGTACTGTAGAGTACTACCATAAAACAAATGAAAACCATTTCTGTTTCCTTTAATTTCTCCACCTCAAGAGGTGAGTGCCTCTTTTCATTTTTACGAGTCCAAAGAGGGTAACAAACACTCATTAAAGCTCAGCAAGTGATGAGTCCATTCTCACATGTTTTACAAACCTGAGAAAGCAAACTAAGTTGTCGTTTCATGTTTAGAGAGTCTAAAATGACTAAGAAGGCTCCAAAAGGGTTCCTTTTTCATAAATAAGGTTAGTCGGTCTGAAAAAGAGATAACCTACCCCCGACTAATCGACCGTTTTGATTCTTTTACAAGCGTGAACGTAACAAGTTTTCTTGGCAATCTTTTTGTGTTTTGAGGAGACTGAAAAGATCTTAAATATAACTCTTGAATGAGGTTCCTTTTTCATAAGCCATTTTTAGTGAGTCTTAAAAAACGAAAAAGTGGACTCAACACCTTTCTACTGGAATTTTAACGAGCATGTAAAAAGTGTACAAGAACGCTCGGTACTTTTTCAGTTTTTCCCTAAGCTTGAAAAAGACAAAAACGGCTTGTATCGAAGCCAAAACCTAACGTTAACCATGAAAAACTCAAAAAAGACCATTAAAAACCATTTTTCCAAAACTATAGAAAATAAAAACAAAAACCCACTTTCACTCAAATAATTTGGATTTCAAAATATATGAATTGTAATGCATTTTTGAAAATATCAAATACTCTATAAATAGAAAGTATGGGTAAGAGATAGTTACCATTTCATTTTTACCACTTGTGAGCTTTGGAGAGTTGGTTTTGCTTGGTAATAGTTTCGTTGGCAGTTTGGCAAGGATATTTCTACTTCATTGCTTCTTCTTCATTGTCTCTTGTATCTGTTGTTCATGGATCTACAGTGTATCTTTGGTAGCCATGACATAGTCGTCATCATGGATCTGCAGTGTATTGGTCCATAGCTATGATTGATTTGGATAAATTGAGTTACTAGTCTTGTATGAGTTTATCTCTCTTTGCCTTTGTATCAGACAAAAAACCTGCAAACAATTTCACCTATCACTTCCTTCTAGCTTCATACTTTGGGGGGAATTTTGTTGCACCTGGAAATTCCACCCTACATGAACAACCTTTATGGAAATTCCACTTTGCCTTTTCATGTCTTCTAGAGAGTCTTCTTGAGGCTCCTTGGCCATTTTTTGTCCTTACCTAGAAGAAGTGACACTTCCTTAGGTTTTTCACAGAGCGCCTAAGGCACTGGTCATAGTGAAGAAAGGAGCGTCGTAGCCCTCCTCCTTTGGGAAAAATATAAAATCGGTGCCTTTACCCTATTTTCCAGGAGTGTTGGTGGTCCAAGGAAGGGAAAAAGAAACTTCTAGAAGCTTCCATACATAATACTCCATGGAGTTAGTTCCTATATGCCTGGGAGAGGTGGCATTTTCCTCCCTCACCTGATGGGATCCTATTCTATCCATTTCCAAGCCAATCTCTCAAGTTCTAGGCCTATAAAGGAAGCCTTCATGAGGAATATAGGGGGAGAACCAGAAAAGAATCCTTATGCTGCTAGTTTGAAGTATGAAATAGAGGCAAAGTAGAGTTAGCTTATAGCTGGAGAGATATTCATAGTTAGAGGAGATTGTAGACATTCTCGTGAGTTAGAAACCATCGACATCAAGGTTTTTGGTTGTACTTCTTTCTCATCCATTATTAATACAAAGACATTTCCCTTTCCTATATTTAATTGTGTTAATTGTAATTAGATGTTATTGGATTCCTTGATCACCAATATGAATGATTATTTTATCATGATGCTTTGATCCCAGTTATTTGTCTTGTGATCTATATTGTAGGTATTGAGCCACTGAAAGGACTTTTGGAGAATAAGATAGGTAGATCTAAGTTTGAGGTACAGTTTATTTCATGTTAGTCAATATAATCATTTAAGGAGAGGATATGTTGCTATGTCTTTTTGTTCTGTATTTGTGATTTACTTTATAGAGGAACAAGTAGTGTCCGCACTGGTTGAGAATTCCTGGTAACAAAATTTCTCCTTCCTACTCCAAAATTAATCACCAGATGAGACAACTGCATCATCACCAAAATCTATCACTTCCTTAGTTGTTGAAATGGATCCTTCAGAGACTATGACTATAGGGGTAGGTTGGGAAGTGTTAGGGGTAGGGATTGACATACTGACTGAGGGAATAGTAGTAGAAGGTGTGAATTCATAAGAGGAAAGGGGTGAAAATATGGAAGTAGGAGCATACATGATAGGTTCGAGAGAAGTGGTAGGGATAGAAGAGCTACCAGGTTATGAGACTGATGAATAGGATTATGAAGATGTCAATTGGGGGGAAGTCGTAGATAACTAAAATGATGCTGAAAAAATGGGTAAATTAGACAAAGGAGTAGAAATATGCATATGTAAGGAAAATGAAGGTGTACCATTAGTAGAAGTAAGAATCCGAGAGAGATTAATCTCAGAAAAAATAATTTTGAGGAATTACAGCTTCAAAAAGATCCCTAGCTGGTCGGGTTGTTGAAACAGTTGGTGGGAAAATGGTTCAAAATGTGATAGGGAATAAATAAGTGGAGGGAGAGATCTCCTCCTTGAGATTGATTTCGATCTCCTTATACACGTCAATGTTTTCATGCGACGGTGGATTAACCTGTTGTATTAGATAAACTTGCAGAAGTGGCTTCTCTATCCTTTTCCTCTTTGTTGGAGGTGATGGAGATGTTTCTTGTACCTGGACCTGTGGAAGGGTTTCCACAAGATTTTGTTTCTTTGATTGTGGAAAATAAACTAATACCCGTGCTTCCACTTCTGAGATCATTTTTTCTAAGATTTTCTTTATCTTTGCTGACATTAGCAGGGCCTGGAGAGTAGATGAATTTTGAGATCTTGTGGGACATTCAACAATAGAATTTATCTTATCTGTTGACTGATTATAAGGAGTAGAATAAGTGCTGGCCAATGACTCCTTTTCTTTCCTTTCAATTGATTGTTTTTTGGCATTCTCTTCCATAGTCAATTGAAGCTTTATGTAGTGTAACACCTTTATTTTGAGCACCTTCTGATATTGGAAAATGAAGCTATTCTCCTGAGGGGAAGGGATTTTGCTTACCACTACTGAAAATTCATTGGCCCTTGGTAGATTGAGTCATTGCGGTATTTCTAATGGACATATGTGGTATTCATGTGTTATTACACAAAATGATTGGTCAAGAATGACTTAGGGTCATGCATTCTTTTGGGGGCCTCCCCTAACTTCATTGTAGTGATTTCCTTCCCAAGAATGGAATCATGTGTAGATTTCCGTATAGTCAAGAATCCCAAACTAGGGGGAAATTTGGGCCAACCCTTCCTCTAGGATATTGTAAGTTTTGGAAAGACTCCATCAATAACAGTCCGAAAAGAGATTTCCTGCAGAACCATCCTATCTAGTACTATCCCGGGAATCAAAGGAATGGTATTGCTACCCCAAATTGTGATGTAGGTGAAGTATTCACCCTCATACCAATCCCCAATGGTGGAGATACGTTCCTTCTCTCTCTCGAAGAGTGTAGGGGCATCCCCTTCAAATATTTTCTGGTACATATACCCAATGAAATGGTCACATATGTGATAGATGAGAGGGGTCAAACTATCCTCACATAGAGTTAAAAAGTAGATGTGGACGGGGAGTGAAGTCCTCATTCAATTCCATCCCATAGCTAGGAAAGGAAATGTTACACAGAATACGTCCATAACATAGACCTGCAGATAAAAAAGAAGGATTTATGGATGCTGGATTTTTCTTATACTTCTCGATGGCCTCCGTTAAGAAGAATGAAAGAATCTGAGTCCAATTGAAGGATTACCCTGTAGTAAGGACATGATGGGTGAGGGGTTCCCATTCCATTTTAAACACTGTACAGTTCGACAACCCATACAATTTGCATATCATTGCTCCCAATAGGGAAAATGACTCCCTAAACCAAGAGATAGGTTATGATTTGTTAGGCTTAGGGATGAACTATGTAGGGTTATCCAACCATTATTTTATCATTGGGCCTGAAAATTATATTGAGTTGTGGAAGCTTCAAGGAATTGCTTATTAAGCAATTACTATGGTGGGTTGAGGGTGTATGCCCTTGCAAAGACCTCTAAGCAAAAAGAGGCCAACGAGGTCTACACATGATCATCAAAAGAGTGGTCTTGGGGGTTTACGTGGTCAAGTACCCACTTAACCAGATCTGTATAGGGTATGAATGGAGGTCCGGTCACTCTGAAGTGGAGTTGGGACTTTCTTATGTTATTGTAAGTTGACTGGTCGTGAGAAATAATAGAGAAATCATCATTATCAAATATGGTGTAAATTCGATACCAATCCAGGTAATAGGTTTCTGATACCCACCCAATAATGTCTGAGAAAAACTCAGCTTTAGGGTCTTTGTTCTTTTTTTCATTGAGAGTGTTTTTGGACCTTGTATTCCTTGACATAGTTGCAGGATAGGAGGTAGATTATGGTAAGAATTTGGAGCAAAATAATCAAATTTTACCCAAGATAAAAATAACAAAATTAAACCGTTGAGAATCGAGAGATTCGAAAAACTTACCAATAAATAACTTGAAAGAAAGAGGAGTCATGGGATTGGTGAAAAAATCACAGCAAAATCTTTCGTGCAGGTAAAAATCATAGATTAAAATGATGAACAAATCGTAAAATTCAAATGATTTAAATTAGCCAAGTCCAACAACGAAATAGATCTAAGACGTAGATTTCAAAGAGATCGATGGTCAACATTACAGCAGGAAATGGGATTGCGGAGATAAAATTTCACCAACTTTTTAAATTTTGATTTTCGCAATATGCATTGTGGGTTGTGGAATTTCGGAATGATATTTGCAACCAAAAATTGATTTCTTGCCTTCCGCAATCCGCAATATGCATTGCGGGTTGTGGGGAGCGCGATTTTGAAATTTATTATTTATTGAGTTTTGGATTTTTGCAATCCGCATTGCAGGTATCGGAAATGAAAAATATAAAATTTTATTATGATAATATTTTTTGACATCCGCAATCCACATTATGGGTTGCTGGTTTGTGAAAAAGAAAAAATAACAAATAAAATAAATTTTCAATATACGCAATCTGCATTTGTGGGTTGTGTATTTCGAGAATTTTTTTTCAAAACTTCCAAAAAACGTACTTCCGCTATCTGCGTTGTCGATTATAGAATGTGGGTTGTGAAAAAGAAAAAATAACAAATAAAAGAGGTTGCTCCCACAATCCACAAAACCAAAAAGACAAGGTTTTGATGCAAATTTATTTAAAACAAAAACATGGAAAGACATAACACTACATTAACCACGAATAAAACCCCACAGGCAAAAATCATAACCTTAAAGGTTACCTTAGTGACGAATAAATGGGGTTCCCATTTTAGCAGCTGAAATGGGATGTGTTGTTGCCAACAACAACCTCCTAGAAGATCCTTCTAAGTGGCATTAAGGATTCACTTAAAATTAGGCTAGGCATGACACCATCACTTTATAAGTGAAATCAAAGTGGTAAGTGACCAACTTAAGGAGGGAACATAGCTAAAAAAAGGGTCAACAAAAAATCTACCACAAGAGGGCTAACCATAAGTCAACACACAAAGAGGGATAACCAAAAACATACAAAACATGTGGGCTAAACACAAAGTAAACATAACAAAATTCAAGATAACATAATGTAACAACCCTCCATGGGGTCCAAACAAAACCACTAAGATGCATGCATATTCATAAAAGTAGACCTGATAAAAATTGTAGTAAAAATTGTAGTACATCTAAATTTTTCATTCTACGACATTAAACAAATTCAATAGTTTTAACATACCTGCAAATCTCTAGTTGTGGATGTTTGAGGACGAGGCCGAATATTGTTTGTCCTCAGTTTGTTGTTGTTGTAGTCATTAGATTTCTAATTGTTGGAATATAATAAACCCACTCATAACTTAGGATAAAATGATTAATCATTATTTGATTAATTATTCACCCACTAGCTTAATTAGTTGGCATCCACTTGCACCTTAAGGTCAATGCATGCCATCCATATCCTAGGAACGATTTATTTCTGATTCTGGGTTCATCTAGAATTAGTATACAGGACCTTATAGCAGATTCTGCTTTTTTCTGCTTTTTCTGTTTTTCTATGGATAAGATAAAAGCTAGTCAACTAGGAAACTGGGAGCTTTTGTTTCCAACCCATCCTCCATTATTTTCTCTCCATATTCTAGGATTATCAAGTCTTTCCTTCACTCATCATCACTCACTCATGCTATTGCTAATTCGTGAGGTGCTTGATAGATTGGGAAACTGCTTTAGTCAACTATGGGGTTTATCATAATTAGTAAGCCTGCTTTTATGAGCTAGCTTGAGTTGTCTTCATGCAACTCCTTTTTCCTTTATAAGGATGTATTACCTATGTAATAATATCAATTATCATTTTATTGACTATTCATTAATGTGTGTTCATTAATTCTTCTTCTTCTCTCATTATGCTAATTCTCTACAATTCTCTGTGAGGTTAATTGTGTGCTTAGATCCTTAGCCAGTTTATGAAATTTATTATGCCATCAAGGCTTTAGAATTTCTACATGGTATCAGAGCTAAGGTTCTCAAAGTTCAAGTTATTCATGCAATTAGAGTTGAGGATATCAAAGCTCTACATGATATCAGATCTTTGAGAGTTCATTAATTAATCCTCCTTTCCAGATTTGCAGGTTTATTTTGCAGGTTCAACTTCGAATGGATTCAATAATATCAGTTCCTCTTCTTTCTCCATTCACAAGCTATTCAGAGTGGAAACTGAAGATGATTTCATACCTAAAGAGACAAGGTCTCTATGATATATCTATTGGAGCTGGTGAAGAATCTTATGAAGAGCCAAGTGACTGGTTGAATGACTGTGACAGAGCAATTGGAGCTATTTTCCTATCTATCTCTCCATGCATGCGCTACCTTATTGATTCTATTGATTCCCCAAAGGATCTCTGGACAACATTGGATAGAGTTTTGGGAAAGGACAATGAGGATCCTTCTAGCTATGTGGAGAGTGCCTCTAGCTCCTCAATGATTTCTCTCTCTCAAGATGTCTCGACCTCTATAGTCTCTGATGAAGTTGATCATAAAGAAGAATTTTCTCATACAGTTCCTGTTGCTACTACTCTCTTTGATTTGAATGCTTCCTATTTCAATCAAGAAGTAAATATTGAAGAGCCATCTTTTTCTGTGTCTCCTGAAGTAGAAGATCTTGATTCATCTTCTCATGATGCTGTTGATGAAAAAGAAGTGACTAATGGAGCTGCTATTGCTATTGATGATTCACTCACACATTCAGTGTTCTCTATGTCTTCTATCATGGATTCTGAGATCCATATGCCAGACCTCTCACACCTTGTGCATGCCTCTCTTCTTGATGGTACGCAACCCAGTGACATCCAGAATGTTTCCTTAGCCAAATCAAGTCCTTCCAGTGTTTTTTCCACTTACCATACTTGATCCCATGTGCTTCTGTAGCTCCTCCTTTGTTCTTGGCACTCATTCTCAGAGCCTCCTTGAAGATTTTGAACATCACTATCTTTCCTTCTCTCATACCTCTACCATAGAGGATTCTTTACCAGTATATTCCCATGAGTCTACTGTTGTGTTTATTTGTGATCTCTTGGATTCTTTGAAAGCTATATCAACCCATGGAGCCCATGCATTTGCACTCTTTGATCCCATGCCTTCTCTATGTTCCTACACGATCACTTGCACACATCCTCTCTGTGTAAATGAAGATGGAGACATGATACATTCTCTTGAACAATTATTTCACCTATCTGGAGCTCATTTCATCTCTACTGGTTTGAAGTTCAAGTCATATCATCATCTTGGAGCTGATTACAAGTCTCAAGATCCTTCAGTATTGACTTCACATCATTGGATTTTAGTTGTTCTACATGGTCCCATGTTCCATCCTGCAGCTGTCCTTGATCCAGGTGAGTAGATTTATCTTCTTCCCAAGAAGAAGATTCCTCCAGACATTAGCATTTAGTTTGGAGCAGCAGCAACACCAGCAGTTCAACATTTTTGGTATTGCTTTTCATGTCCTTTCTTGATGGAGGATTTTCCCCTTGAGGTTTTTCCTCTTTCCTCATTTCTTCGGAAAACATAAAATTGTAAAAGGGTGACCATAGCTTTATTGCTGGGCCCTATATGCATATATATTTATGATTAGTTCAGGAATATCATCATAAAGTCAGGCTTAAAGGGGGGTGTTGGAATATAATAAACCCACTCATAACTTAGGATAAAATAATTAATCATTATTTGATTAATTATTCACCCACTAGCTTAATTAGTTGGCGTCCACTTGCACCTTAAGGTCAATGCATGCCATCCATATCCTAGGAATGATTTATTTCTGATTCTGGGTTCATCTAGAATTAGTATACAGGACCTTATAGCAGATTCTGCTTTTTTCTGCTTTTTCTGCTTTTCTATGGATAAGATAAAATCTAGTCAACTAGGAAACTGGGAGCTTTTGTTTCCAACGCATCCTCCATTATTTTCTCTCCATATTATAGGATTAGCAAGTCTTTCCTTCACTCATCATCACTCACTCATGCTATTGCTAATTGGTGAGGTGCTTGATAGATTGGGAAACTGCTTTAGTCAACTATGGGGTTTATCATAATTAGTAAGCCTGCTTTTATGCAACTCCTTTTTCATTTATAAGGATGTATTACCTATGTAATAATATCAATTATCATTTTATTGATCATTCATTAATGTGTGTTCATTAATTCTTCTTCTTCTCTCATTATGCTAATTCTCTACAATTCTTTGTGAGGTTAATTGTGTGCTTAGATCCTTAGACACTTTATGAAATTCCTTATGCCATCAAGGATTTAGAATTTCTACACTAATCTTTCATAATCCACTGCTTTCCTCCCTACCATACCCTGATGGGTACTCTCCTTCCCATGGGACCCTCGAGCTCGATGGGGATGACAATATGTGGCTAGAAATGACAATACAATGCCCGACTGCTACTAGGAGGCTCACAACCCCACTCACGCTGTATGCAACCACACTCTTCTGTAGTCACCTCTCAGTCACAAAATTAATGTGTGCTCACACTATGACAAACGGAAGAGGAAAAATCCACCCTTCTCTTCCTCCTTTTCCTCTTTTTATTAACCCTTTCGTGAATAACAATGTATCCATGCATCACTTTAGTTTAATTCATTATTTACTTATTTGTTTATATTATTCACTCAACCTTATTTTGTTATATTAGGTTATCTTTTAATTAGTTTTAAGTTTAGTTTAGTTTAATTATTTATGATTTTTATTTATTATTATTATTTTATTTTATTTAACAAAACGGATATGTTTATGTTCTTTTAGACCAATTTTTATTAATTATATTTAGTTCATTTAGGTGTTTTATTACCGTCGCATTTTCGTCGCGACCATAATTATCAAGGCGCTATGCTCACAGCATGCCCTTCCAATAATTATCCCAGGAAGGGAGTTGGTTGTGACGACTGAGCCAATGTTACCTTAGTTCTCCTACCCTACGAAGAGCGAGGTGGTTCCTAGGGAATAAGATCGAATCCCTATTGCACACCCCCAATATAATCCTTGTGAGTGGCCAACTTGCGTCCTACCCTCACGACACACACATCTGATGAGCCAGAGTTTTCCTCACTCTATTTAAAGCTCACTGTGCCACCCATTTGCTAGTATTACACATATAATTTCTCATCCCTGTCACTTGGTGTGGGTCGATTGGTAATCGTCTCCCATCACATGCACATATAACACCCTATACATCAAATCTCATAAAATAAGATTTTAATCATAACATAATTATTCGTTGACCTCAATTGTTGAGGTTTCCCAACTCATTCAGAGTCCATGCACGTTGGTGCATCAAAACATATGAAAATGTAAAACATTACAAACAATTTTGGTATCACCTTCCATAGTCGTTGATTCCCTTAGAGTCTTTGCATACTCATGTTGTCTTTCTGTTCATCCTTCCTTTCCTGTCACACTTGACAGACCATTAGAGTACATGCTACACAATAATTTTTTCAATCATTCAACAATGTATAATTTATCTCTTTCTTGATGACTTCACATAAATTTCTCATTCATTCATCATTAAAATAATCATATAATCCAATTTTGCTAAGTTCATATCTCTTCAGTAGCTAATCATTTTACCCAATTCCGGCTCATCCAGAACCAGATACCCTCAATAAAATGTCCAATTAAAGTTTTAAATACCAAATTAATAAATAGTCGGGTCATTCTTCATAGAAATCCCTCAAAGTCTAGTCATAATAATCTATAAAGTCAAGGTAAAAATAGGGTGTTACATACACCCCCTCTTCAAGAAACTTCATCCTGAAGTTATATAATAAGTACAGATACTGTTTATATATTTCCAAAGCATCCTCTTATGTCGCAATATTGGGACTATATCCATCCTTGATATTAGATCCTCATACATGAATCCTGCCATGCTAGTTTACCCAAGGATACTAACCATTATACTTTTGTATCGAATCGTCACATATATTATATTAACAAATGATTTTATTCAATCACCTTGCATACCCTTGAGTGGGGCATTACATACTCCCCCTCTTTTCGGAAAATTCGTCTCGAAGTTAATTCTTATGGTATATTCAATGCTAGTTTCACTTTCTTTTCACATTCATGTCTTTATCCTATTCTGTTATATTTTCATCAATTTATCATTCCCTAAGCACTAGATATGATACATCATTGACTTTATGTTACAAACAATAAGGTTCCAACACCTTTTCTTTAATTCAATATAAATTTTACATAATGTAAATTCTGTAATATCTTAAGTAATTTCCAATCTGATCTAGATTCTCAACACCTCCTATTCACTCATGAGGGTTTGTGGTACATCCAAGCTACAACATATATCACATGAATAATCAATCAACATTTTGTACATCCAAAGGTAGGTAAGAATTCAACTCTATTCGGCTATCCTCTCTTCCTAGGTGAGAAGTGTTATAATAATCAACCCATATTTACCTACCTTAGACATTAATTAAATCATTTTTGTCTTATTACCTACTCTCCTAGATTCCACTCTATGATAGTTCCCTTCTACATGACTTAGAAGTCAACACTTGCTAAAAATAAGTCATAGAGCACTTGGGAAACTTCCTAGAAACCATATTTAGCATGTATGCTTTATTCCAGATCCTCCAAAGCGCATATCTTCTTTTTCTAAAAAGATGCCTGTTTTATTGAGAATTAAGGAAAAAGGAAAAGTTAGAATGGTGTAGTTGACTTGTATTTTTCCCACATCATCCTCCCTCCTTTTATCCTAATAAAAGCATTTCTGAGTTTTCTTTCCATCCCTCATTAGCTTGCCTACTTGACTTAGTCAATTCGTGAGCATCTTGATGGATTTCGGAAACTGCTTTATGCACCTATGGGGATTTGACTAGATTTAGTAAGCCTACTTTTTGAACTTTTCAAATGGCATCCTTATGCATTCAAATCTCTCATGTAATTATATATTACTTCACAAGGTTGGATTTTGTACACTTATTCAATACAGATTAGTGTTATTCTCCATTTTCAGTCTCCTTTGATGTTAATTTTCCATGTTTGATTAGCAATTTTGTGAGTGTAATTGTTCTATATCTTGGGTTCAATTTCCACATGGTATCAGAGCCTTTGTAGATCAATTTATCTCCTTCCATATTACTATTGTAGGTTTTAGATCTTGACTAGGAGCATATTCTGCTGACTGAAGGGCACAGTTTCTGAGCTATGGACCAATCTCAGAAGATCATCTTGACTCCATTCAATTTCTTTGAGTGGAAAGCTGAGATGGAGATATTGTTGAGAGTGAAATGTCTCTATAGGGTTACTATGGAAACTCAGGTAGAGCCCAATGCAGCTACAAAGAAAATCAAATGGCACAACAAAAGGGATGAGGCCTATGGTCTTTTGTGTTTGAGCATTTTAAGAGACCTCCTCTTCCATCTTGATGGATTGACATCATCAAATGAATTGTGGGAGAAGCTTGTATAGATTTTTGGTAAGATAGATGAGATGAGAGGACATCAAATTGAGAATGAGATGATCTCCTTGAGTCCCAGTAGCTTCAAATCCTTGAAACTCTATTTTTCCAAGTTTAAAGCCCTTGTTTTGCAACTAAAACAGTGTGAGATCGAAAAGAAGGAAGAGAAACTAGTTTTGGCCATACTCTCGAAGCTTGGCCCTAACTATTCAGTGTTTGTTTCTACCTTCCATGCCACCAATTTGACAGCTCGATCCTGGAAGATTCCTAAGCTTGCAAAGTTCATGGAATCCCTGACACGGGAAAAAGATAAGTTGGTAATGATGGGCACCATCAAACCTTCCAAAGACCAAGATTTGGTTGCTGGAGATTCAAGGGTGGATTCAAAAATCAAGAAAAAAAATAAAAAGCCACCTAACAAAATAGAGACAAGAACAAGTCTGAAGAGGAGCCCCAAGGTTCCAAGAAGAACGTCTAGAAGAAGAAGAACAAAGGATAAATGAGCAAGTGTGCATACTGGAGTAAGGGATATCATCCTGAGAGCTCTTGTATGAAGAAGCAAATTGTCATGTTGACCCAAATCCTGGAAAAGAATAAAATCCCCCTTACTGATTGCTCAAAGAAGAGGGAAGGAGGATCAAATTCAGAGGACAAAGAGAGAGTACATGCCTTGGTTGCTGGCACATCAAGCTCACCTAGCTTCATCATAGAATATGGAGCTTCTAGACATATGTTTTCAACAACATAGGCATTCTCCTCTCTTGACATGTAGAAAGGTCCACCAATAGTTTTGGGAGATGACTCTCTCACTGATAGTTTGGGGAAAGGAAGGATTGATCTTGACCATGGTAATTTCAATAATGTGTTTTATATTCCAGGTCTTGCCTCTAATGTCTTTTCATTGGATCATATGACTCACACTGGGTCTCCAAAGAAGGTCATATTCTCCCCCGATGATGTTGAAATCACCAAGATTTCAAATTTTAAAGTCATAGCAAAAGGTGTTGTTGATCACACTTCGAAGGTATACATGTTTTCCCATTTTCTACCCTACTCAAACCCCTTTGTTCTTCTGATTCATGCTAATGAGGAAAGCAATATTTGGCATGAAATATTTGGCCATCTTAACTACAAGTATCTTTCTGATTTGAGTGAAAAAGATATGGTCATAGGGTTACCAAAGATCAAGTTTTCCAAGGGAGTCTATCAAGGTTGTATCCTAGGAAAACACCCAGAGCACAAATTTGAGAGAGATAGTCATGAGAGAACCTCTGCACCTCTTGAGTTGATCCACAGTGAAATTTCTGGTCCATTTCCTCATATGTCCATGAGTCAATCCAAATATGCACTAACCTTCATAGATGAATTTTCCATGTATTGCTGGGTTTACTTCCTAAAGCATAAGTTTGAAGTTTTTGACCTCTTCAAAGTCTTTAAAGCCTTGGTTGAAAACCAATCTGGGAGGAGACTCAAGATCCTCAGATCTGACAATGGTGGTGAGTATGTCAAGTCTAAGTTCATTCAGTATTGTAAATATGTAGGTATTTATATGCATCATTCGATCCCTTACACACCACAGCAAAATGGTGTTGCTGAGAGAAAGAACAGGTCACTGACGGAGATGGCAACTTGCATGATGGAGGTTAAGACTTTGCCACCAAATTTTTGGGCCGAGGCTATAAATTGTGCATCCTACATCCAGAATAGGGTGTTTCATAAGAATCTTGATGGTATGACTCCTTTTGAATCTTGGAGTGGGCACAAGCCAGATGTGACCCATTTCAAGATTTTTGGCTATCCTTTATTTACTGAGAAGTGATATATCCACATACATATGAAGATACAGCACATGATTCAATATGGAAAACATCCATTAAATAAGAATTCATCTCTCTCTAGAAGAACTGGTTGATCTTCCCCCAGGGAGGAAGCTAGTTCAATGTAAATGGGTTTTCAAGACTAAGTTTTCTACTGATGGTTCACCTTTGAAATATAAGGCAATATTGGTAGCCAAGGGCTACTCACAATTACATGGTATTGACTACAATGAAACCTTTGCACCAGTGGCAAATATGGACTCCATAATGCTAGCTTTAGCCATTGCAGCTTCGAAGCAGTGGGAGGTACATCACATGGATGTGAAGTGTGCTTTCCTAAATGGAGATCTCACTGAAGAGATTTACATGCAGAAACCTAAAAGGTTTGTTTCTAATCCATATTCAATGTGTAGGTTAAATAAATCATTGTATGGGCTCAAGCAAGCCCCCAGGGCTTGGTATGCCAAGATTGATGGCTTTTGTTGTCATTGAGTTTTGTTCGATGCAAGTATGATCCTAATCTTTATTTGAAGCTGATTCATGGTTCTTTGATTATTATTGTCTTGTATGTGGATGACCTTCTAATTACAGGAAGTTCAAAGAAAGAGATTGCCTCCTTGAAGGATGCAATGAACCATGCATTTTCAATGACAAATTTGGGGCTGTTGAGCCAATTTTTGGGTCTCGAAATTGCTCAATCCTAACATGGAATCAAAGTACATCAGTCCAAGTATGCCTTAGATTTTCTGAACAAGTTCAACATGAAATATTGCAAGCCAAGAAATACTCCTTTCCTTTCAGGAGTTAAGCTTGAAGAAGCAGGTTCTTCTCCTATGGTAAATAATACACTGTATAGTTAGTTGATTGGGTGTTTGCTTTATCTTATGCACACTCGACCTGATCTATATTATGAAGTTAGTGTGGCTTCAATACACATGTATCAGCCTCATGAGATCCACTGGAGGGCAGACAAAAGGATCCTAAACTTTGTTCAAGGAACAAGAACTCATGGGATCTTTTGCAAAGGAAAATCTGATCTTGATTTGTTTGGGTTTACTGACAGTGATTGGGCAGGTGAAAACACAAATCGAAAGTAAAAATCAGGATATTTTTTCATGCTTGTAGAAGGACCAATCAGCTGGTCAAGCAAGAAGCAGAGTCCCATAGCACTCTCATCTACAGAAGCAGAGTATAGAGGAGTTGTAAATGAAACAACTCAATGTTTGTGGTTGCAAGGAATACTTGGAGAATGTGGCTTCGAATAAGAGTTTTCAACTGTTATCTATTGTGATAATCAGAGCACCATTTGAATTTTCAATGATCCAGTTTAAAGACAACGAACCAAACACATTGAGATCCATATGTATTACATCAGATAGCTTGTGGATGATGGCACCATTCATCTACTCTTCTATGCATCTTCAGAACAAGTAGCAGACATCTTCACCAAAGTTTTTTGTGAGAAGACATTCAGCAACTAAAATCACTACTGGGGATTGTTGATCATGTTTTGAAGCATGATTGATGACAATATTTCCAAATTTTGTTTTCCTGTCCATGTTTAAGGGAGGATTTTCCCACTGGGTTTTTGCCTCTTTCCTTGGTTGTATGGACAAGCAGTATGTAAAGGGTGACTAAGACTTGTTGCTAGGCCCTATATTTTTCTAATATTTAATCATAAATTCAGGCTTAAGGGGGGGTTTTAGAATAATCAACCCATAGTTACCTACCTTAGATGTTAATTAAAACATTTTTGTCTTATTACCTAGTCTCCTAGATTCCACTCTATGCTAGTTGCCTTCTACATGACTTAGAAGTCAAAACTTGCTAAAACTGAGTCTTGGAGCACTTAGGAAACTTCCTAGAAACCATATTTATCATGTCTTCTTTATTCCAGATCCTCCAAAGTGCATATCTAATTTTTCTGAAAAGCTGCCTGTTTTGTTGAGAATTAAGGCAAAAGGAAAAGCTATACTAGGTGTAGTTGACTTGTTTTTTTCCCACATCATCCTCCCTCCTTTTATCCTAATAAAAGCATGTATTATTTTCCTTTCCATCCCTCATTATCTTTCCTACTTGACTTAGCCAATTCCTGAGCATCTTGATGGATTTGGAAACTGCTTTATGCACCTATGGGGGATTTGACTAGATTTAGTAAGCCTACTTTTTGACCTTTTCTAATGGCATCCTTATGCATCTGAATATATCATGTAATTATATATTTCAGCATCCTATTACTTCACAAGGTTGGATATTGTACACTTATTCAATACAGATTAGTTTTATGCTCCAATTTCAGTCTCCTTTGATGTTAATTTTGCATATTTGATTAGCAATTTTGTGAGTGTAATTGTTCTATATCTTGGGTTCAATTTCCACAAGAAGGTATACACTCCTCAATAGATTGGTATTTTACAATTTATGAATTTCTAAATCAATAACTTCTATTAAATAGTCAACAATCAATGCATAAGTTACTCATCACTTTCAAGGCTTCTCCCAAACCCATATATATTAATAAAATTGACTCTCAATTTAGATATGATTCCAACATGTCAAAACTTAGAAAATTTATTCGAACCTATTAATTTTAATTTTGTAGTCATCTCTAATAAAAATTTACAAACACTCAATGAAAATCCAGACTAGGTAATTCAAGGAGTTTTGTTGGGAAACTGGCAGGCACAAGAGTAGGCTGAGGGGAAAACCAAGGGTAAGTTACAGAACGGTGAATTTATTTCTCCTAACACATTTAGATGAGGGAACATTCAGGTTTGAGAGTTAGGATATTAAGAATTATGTACATACCTGGGATATGTAAGTTCCAGTGCTTCATGTGGATAGTAGAGCGATAATGGAAGAGGATCTCGACCAGGCCATTTCTCCATATCCAACACTTCCTTCCCCTTTGAGTTCATGTTGAGATCGAGGAACGTAAAATACCCCCTCAGTTCCACATATCCTTGGGTTTATTGCAAGTATATATATATATATATATATATTGAATTATCACCATTCATTTGTATCAAAGTTGCGTTATTTTTCTAGGGATCCACGGGTTCTCAAATTGGAGATTTTGTTGAATAAGATTAAGTCATACTGGGTTTTAATTATCAGTCGTGAGATATGGTTGGTCAATTTAACCCTTAATGGTTTACGACTATGCACATCCTATTTTAACTTCCTTATACAACAGGGAAGTAAACTGCAGTGATTCTGACTGGAGGGTCATGAATATCATTTATGATTATCACCAAGTTTAGCTCTAGTTTAATCATACATTGCCACAGGTCATCCAAATAGGCTAATGGTGCCTCACCCATCTCACTAGAATTCGTCTATGCTACCTTGCCCACATTTCCTGTGCGGTAAGAAAATGTTCAATCCCCAAAATTAATCATATAGTCAACCCAAATTCATGGATGCTACATGAGGCTAGATCTGAATGATGGTGATTGGTCTCCTGTTATTGACATGGCTAGAACCACACGGATCAAATTATCTGGGATTACAACCCTCCATGGGGTCCAAACAAAACCACTAACATGCATGCATATTCATAAAAGTAGGCATGATAAAAATTGTAGTACATCTAAATTTTTCGTTCTATGACATTAAACGAATTCAAATAATTTTAACATACCTGCAAATCGCTAGTCATGGATGTTTGAGGATGAGGTCGAATGTTATTTTTCCTCGCTTCTCTATTGTTGTAGTTTTTTATTGTCAATCTTTGATAACCCACCGGTTTCCTCCCTACCTAACCCTGACAGTAAATCTCCTTCCCCGGGACCCCTAAGCTCAACGGGGCTGATAATATGTGGCTATCAATGGAAATACAATGCCAGGATACTGCTGGGAGGCTCTCGACCCTGCTCACACTGTATTCAACCACACTCTTCTGTAGTCACCTCTCAGTCACAAAATCAATGTGTTCTCACACTATGGAAAACGAAAGAGGAAAAATCCCCCCTTCTCTTTCACCTTTTCCTCTTTTTATTAACCCTTTCATTAATAACAATGTATCCATGCATCACTTTAGTTAAACTCATTCTTTACTTATTTTCTTTATTTGTTTATTTTATTCACTCAACCTTATTTTATTATCTTAGATCATATTTTACTTAGTTTTAAGTTTAGTTTAGTTTATTTATATATGATTTTTACTTATTTATTTTATTTAACAAACCAGATATGTTTATGTTCTTTAAGACCAATTTTTATTAATTATATTTAGTTCATTTAGGTGTTTTGTTATCATCGCATTTTCATCATGACCAGAATTATCAAGGCACTATGATCCTGGCATGCCCTTCCGATAATTCTCCCAGCCGGGGAGTTGGTTATGACGACTGAGCCAATGTTACCTCAGTTCGCCTACCCTGCGAAGAGCCAAGTGGTTCATGGGGAATAAGGCTGAATCCCCATTGCGCACCCCCCAGTATAATCCTCGTGAGTGACTGAATTTTCCTACCCTAAAGGTACATGCATCTGATGAGATGGAGTTTTCCTCACTCTATTCAAAGCTCATCGTGCCGCCCATTTTCTAGATTTACACATATAATTTCTCAGCCCCATCACTTGACGTGGGTCGATTTGCAATCGTCTCCCATCAACTACACATATAACATCCTGTGCATCAAATCTCATAAAATAATATTTTAACCATAACATAATTATTGGTTGACCTCAATTGTCGAGGTTTTCTGACTCATTCAAAGTCCATGCATGCTCATGCATCAAAACATATCAAAATGTAATAACATTACAAACATCTTTGGTACCACCCACCATAGTCATTAACTCCCTTAGAGTCTTTGCATACTGATGCTCTCTTTCTGTTCATGTGCATGCCTTTCCTGTCACACTCGACAGACCATCAAAGTACATGCTACACAATAAATTTCTCAATAATTCAACAATATATAATTTATCTCTTGCTTGATAACTTCACATAAATTTCTCATTCATTCATAATTAAAATCATCATATAATCCATAAGTCAAACAATTTTGTTTAGTTCATATCTCTTCAGTAGCTAATCATTTTACCCAAGTCCGGGTCATCCAAAACTAGATGCCCTCAATGACATGTCCAAATAAAGTTTTAAATACCAAATTAATAAACAGCCGGGTCATTCTTCATAGAACTCCCTCAAAGTATAGTCATAATAATCTCCAAAGTCAAGGTAAAAATAGGGTGTTACACATAACAAGTGGGATAACCACAAACATAACATAACAAGTGGGTTAAACACAAAGTCAAGATAACATAATAAGTGGTCCAACCACAAATTCAACATAACATAACAAGACTCTCTCTCAAATATATGTGGTACACATTTGTCCCATGCAACAACTGGAAGTTTATCGTCACTGTATAGGAAGGGTTCAACATGGAAGATGTGATCCTCTTATCCTCATTCAGGATTTGCTAGAATCTAACTTAAAAAAATCAGAGAAAAAATAGAAAAATCAAGTACTCAATTAGCAATTCAAATTGAACATCTTTTTGAGATTATCACCATAGGTGAAACATTTTTCCATCCACATGCAAAAGGGTTTCAGAGCATAAAAATACATAAATTTACCAGCCATTTTTTGTCTCATATATTTATGATTGGATGCATAAGGTTTTAGCCATAAAGAGTGTTTTAGGTGATGCAAATTGTATCGTGCAACAATGTTTTTATGATATAAATTTATAATCACCTATTTCATGGAATGTACTAGCCCTTACTTAAGGGCATAAACCTAGATTATAGAATCTAAATGTAAGAAAACATACTCAATAACTCAAGAAAATGTAATTCAAACAAAAAACCAACCAATTACTTAATTCAATGTTCAATATCACTACAAAACTATTATGAGGTATACACATTTAAATAAGAAAAATATGTATGGCCTTTATAATAAAAAGGCCTTAGAAGTTCCATAAGCCCAAGTATAATAATTTATTTTCTCGATTTCTTTTTCTTTTGCAGTATGTAGTTCATGGGGATGTCAGATGATCCTTATTCCCCTTCAAATGTTGTGGTATATGTATGTATCTCTAACGACCTGGTGCTACGTCAAGGCTACTACAAGGGGGATAGGGCAATAACTGCAAGAAAAAGGAAATAAATTTACATTTTAGTTATTATTATCACAAGTGATTTATATAAATAATAAGAACAGTAGATGTTATCCTATGAATTAGAACTTCTTCGCCTGATTATTGACACTCAATCTCTCAGTACACAAAGGGACAAAATGGATGGAAGTGGAAAAAACCTTATAGATGTGCATGTGCCTTTATATATTCTCATCATTCCAGCTTTATATATTTTTATAAGGTGAATAAGGATAATTTGCGTCTGTTTTCATTGAAACCTACGTATCATTCACGAGTGTTGACATTGAAACCCGTGAATAGATGATCATGCCTTGTACACGTGGGTTTCCCTTATGAGAGTTGCGTATGAAACACAACTTGTCAGTATAAAGAGTCGCAAATTCCCTAATCCAAAAAATTAAAAATTAAAACAAGTTTAGTCGAGGACAGTTGGTTTCCTAATCATAACTATCCCAACTTCCTCAACCCTCTCAACCTTCGTAACCTCTCTCTTTCCTCAAGTATAAATAGAGGGTAGGGGTTGAGGTTAAACATATCATTGATAATAGAAAAAATTTTTGCTGGTGGATTGCCTTTGGAGATCTTGGAGAAGCAAAACTCAGTTCCTTGGCTAGCATAGGAGGACTTGTATCGGATACTGGTTGTAATCTTCCATCACTTGTTTATCAATAAAGAGAGAATTTCTTCCAATTTTGTGTCTTTGTACTCTTATGTATTATGATTTCTGAATTGTCTTGTTATATAGTTACATGCATATTGTTTCATTAATCACTTATATAATATATAAGATATTGCAGGAAATTTTTGTCTCTTTGTAGGTGTGGAGATTCCCTAGAAGTTGTTGGAGCAATTTGGGATTGAAGAAGAAATCTAGGACTAGCCTCCATAAACAAGGTACACTTACTTTCTTCCTTATTTCTCTGTCAAATTCTCAAACTGTAGAATGTCTACAAGTTTATTTTAGTAAGTTGGTAACCCCAGAACCTTGGTTATAAGGTTGTATTTACCTGAACAAAAGAAGTTGCGACTCCATTGGGGAGTCCAACTTGTTGTGGGTTCATTCCTTTGGTTTTCTATTAGTTTTTCTCTATTTGATCCTATGAGTTATTTGTTTATATTTTTCTTATAGTTGTCAGTGCTTTATGCTCAGAAGCTTTTGGTGATTTATTTTTCTCTTTGAAATTTTTTTGTAGCATTCGTGGGCTGTCAGTATATACAGTCGCGAATTGTCTATTGTATTTGCGGGTTTCTTCGGTAACAGTCACGAATGGTACACGAGTTGTCTTAATGACAATCATGAATTCCCGTAGGTGTTTGTCATACTGTTAAGGTTTGCTTATCCTTTGCTTTTCGATCCTTTAGGTTCCCTTTAAAGGTTCTTATTTAGCTTTGTATTGGGGCTTTGGGTGTATACATTTCATTGTTCGCTTGTCAAGTCAAGTTTGCTTGAGTAAGTTAGGTTTGATTCATTTTTTTGAATGTGTTGGGTCCTTTATGCTTGGCTGATTGGTTGGAATTCTTGCTTATTTTTTATTCACTGGTGTCTATCAGTCCTCTTGGGACTCTGATATAATTTGGATTGCTTTTCCTGTAGTCTAGGTTGTTTAATTTTCATATGCTTAGCTAAGACATCAGTATATCATTTCATTTTTCATAACAAAAGCATATAAACATGATCACTGAAAGAAACAGTATCATAAGAAAAACACAGATTTATCCTGGGAAAACCTTAAAGGGAAAAACCCAGCAAAAGCTTCCTCAATATAGATGCCCCAAAAAGGTAAAAAGGTAAAAACAACAAGGAGATCAAAAACCTGATCCTCCTCCTTCTCCAGCTACTTCTCTCCTCCACGAGTGCGCTACTCAAGTGAGCGTGTGTGTCTCAAATGAGGAGCACTACACCTCTATTTATATTCATCCGTTCACTTAAGTTAACTCATTTGACATGTAGGCTCGAGTTAAATCATGTAGGCTTGAGTTACACATGTAGGCTCAAGTAACCACACTGGGGTGCTAATGAACCACCTTTACAATTAGAGGGGACTACCTCATGACTCTTATTAGTTATTCTGATTAGGAGCATCGGGGTACAATGTAATACAAGTGGTTCTCCTAGTAGGACCATCGGGGACCATGAAAATATACATATAGAATATTCTTCGAAGTTACAATATTTCAACACTCCCCCTTAACGAGAAGGGTATTCTACAACAACATCAACAACAACAAGAGTAGAGATAGGGGACATCATCAAAATCAGCAGGGTAACACATCTATAAATCATTGGAAGCTTTTCAACATCATGTAGTCTTCATCTTCAATCTTCAGTCTTCATCATTAGCAACATCTTCAGTCTTTGATCAGCAACATCTTCTGCATTTTGATCTTTCAATTAGCAACGACATCTTCAGCACTTGGACCTTTCGATCAGCAACATCTTCAGCACTATGACTGTTCGATCAGCAACAACATCTTCAGCATTTTGACCTTTCGATCGACAACATCTTCAGCACTTTGGCTTTTCGATCAGCAACAACATCTTCATTATTTTGACCTTTCGATCAGCAACATCTTCAACACTTTGACTGTTCGATCAGCAACAACATATTCAGCATTTTGACCTTTCGATCGACAACATCTTCAGCACTTTGACTTTTCGATCAGCAACAACATCTTCAGTATTTTGACCTTTCGATCAGCAACATCTTCAGCACTTTGACTTTTTGATCAGCAACCACATCTTTAGCACCTTGACTTTTTGATCAGCAGCAACATCTTCAGTACTTTGACCTCTCGATCAGCAATATCATCATCAACATATTCTAATCTGTCGATCATAATCATCATCACATTCTAATCTTTCAATCAGAAACATCATCATCATACTCTGATCTTTCGATCAGAAACATCATCAACATACTCTGATCTTTCGATCAGAAACATCATGATCATACTCTGATCTTTCGATCAGAAACATCATAATCATAGTGCGTCATCATCATACTCTGATATTTAGATCAGTACGTCATCATCATCATACTCTGATATTTCAATCAGTATGTCATCATCATCATACTCTAATCTTTCAATCAGTACGCCATAATCATACTATGATGTTTCTATTATTACATCATCATACTCTAATCTTTCGATCAATACGTCATCATCATCATACTCTAATCTTTCAATTAGTACGTCATCATCATCATCAACAACAACTTGCAATCCACAACTCAAAGACAAAAAGTCTTTGGATCACTTTTGGACTTAAAGTCCAGGGATGATACAATCCCACCACATTCTCGACAACCGAAGTTACCGTATTGATTATGGGAGAATCAGTCCCTATCACTTTAGGACTAAGTCCTAGGACGATGCAATCCTACCACATTCTCGAGGACCGAAGCCATCGGATTGATTACGGGAGAATCAGTCCCTATCACTTTAGGACTATGTCCAAGGATGATGCAATCCTACCACATTCTTGAGGACTGAAGCCACTGGATTGATTATGGGAGAATCAGTCCTTATCAATTTAGGACTATGTCCAAGGATGATGCAATCCTACCACATTCTCAAGGACCGAAGCCACCATATTGATTACGGGAGAATCAGTCCCTATCACTTTAGGACGATGTCCAAGGATGATGATCTCCTACCACATTCTCAAGGACCAAGGTTACCAGATCTATTATGGATAGATGTCCTGGGATGATACAATCCCTCTTCATTCTCGAAGACCGAGGTCTTCGGATCATTTTAGGGAAAGTGCCCAGGGATGATACATTCCCACCACATTCTCGAGGACCAAGATCAACGGATCTATTATGGACATATGTCCCAGGATGATACAATCCCTCTTCATTCTTGAGGACCGAGGTCTCCGGATCACTTTAGGGCAAATGCCTAGGGATGATACAATCCCATTGCAACATCACTACTCCCCCTTTTGAGGAAGGTATTTCCGAACAACACCAAGCTTGTCTCGAAAGTGTTCGAACTCTACTCGAGGCAGAGGCTTCGTCAGTACATCATCATCCAAACCATCAGCATCTACATCTTCAGTATGTGAATACTGAAATATATCTATATCTTCAGTATGGGAATAGTGAAATCATCATCATCTATATCTTCAGTATGGGAATACTGAAATCATCATCATCTATATCTTCAGTATGGGAATACAGAAATCATCATCATCTGTATCTTTAGTATGGGAATACTGAAACATCATCATCTCTATATTAAGTATAGAAATACTGAATCACCATCATCTGCATCTACAATATCATCATCTGCATCTTATCTTGTATGTAGAAATACCGGATTTCTATGTGTTACGTCAGAACACAGGGTTCTTTGTCATCACACTATGGTTATCACACAGAATCATTGTAGTATCCATCTTCAGGTCAAAGAGACATGATATCAACTTCTGAAGCCATATGGCTTCACAACTTAGTAGAGCAATCTGCTATGTATTTTGCTTCAACCATGCTAAGAGAAACACTGGACTGTTTCCTGCTAAACCATGAACTCATAGCAGACCTCAAACAAAAGCATCTACCTGATGTGCTTTTCCTATCTGAGATACTTCTAGCCCAATTTGCATCTGTGTAGCCATACAATCTATACTCATGGATACCATCATAGTATAGACCAAAGTCTATAGTCCCTTTCAGATATCTCATCACATGTTTTGCAGCTACTAGGTGAACCCATCTTGGTTGAACAAGATATTGACTTAAGGTGTTCACAACAAAACAAATGTCTGGTCTAGTATTTGTTAAGTACATCAATGACCCCATGATCTATCTGTAGTGAGTCACATCCACTAACTCTAATGAGTCATCAGCTAACAGCTTTAGGTTGGAGTCCATGGGTGTGGCCATGACTTTGCATTCCAACATATTGAATCTCTTCAATATCTATACCGCATACTTTCCCTAGTTGAGAAATATTCCTTCTGAACTTTGCCATACTTCCAGACCTAGGAAATAATGCATTAACCCAAGGTCTTTTATCTCAAATTTTTTTCTGCTAGTTTCTTCTTGCTTTCCATGATATGTTTGTCATTCCCTGTCAAGAATAAGTCATCCACATATAGTTACAATAGAATGACAGGTTCATCTTCTAAAACCTTGTAGGAAAGGTTAGGATCAACTTTACTCTTGGAAAAGCCCATGCTCATTAGGAAGCTATCTATTCTTCCATACCAAGCTCTGGGAGCTTGCTTCAGGCCATAAAGGGCCTTCTTCAACTTGCATACTTGATTCCATCTATCTTCAACTTCAAATCCTCATGACTATCCGATGTAAAGTTCTTCTTGTGTAAGGCTTTGAGCCTCATCTCTGTATGGAACTGGAACCTCTCTACTTATGTAGGTGTCCAATTCATTTTCTTTAGAGAGATCAAATACTTCCATGCTTGGAATTTGTCAACTTTACCAAGCTTATCATCAAGCTGATGTGATAGATCACTTTGAAATGAGAACCTCAAATGCAAATAACAAAAGATTAGATCTTACCGATTTGAGGTGTCTGTCCTGCTTCCAGAGCTAGTTGATTTAGGGTTTGTCAGAGAAACACTAATTTTAAAAACTTGGAATATTTAAGATCTGATTGGATATAAATATAGATCTCTTCAAATGGAGCTATCTAATGTACTCCTTTTCTGAAAAAAGTGGAGGGAAGCTCCCGAAACAAGAAGCCCTAGTTTTCCAATTTCTTCTGCAGAAATGCCTGTCACTGTTTCTATGATATCTACGAAATTACTGCTCCTATGTGTCTTAAATTTCTCACTGACATAACCTCTCATGTCCCTGATCCAACACCATAGGTTTCATAAATTGGTATTCATGATCCTTTTCCCACGGTGACCTGTTATAGGACTGTTCAAAACAGCGAAGTTGTACAGCCTGCCATGTGTCACTGTTTCATATTAGGGTTCTGAAATTAGGACCACAGAAAGTACAGTCCGTGCTATTTCTGGAACATCTTCAAGAATTTAATTTGGACCTCTGTAGCCAACGCTATAGCAATTTTTCCCAGGTGTCTTGTTTAGGGATGAATTCTAGAGGAGGCTGGAACCCTAACTTTGACGGATCATATCTCCCAGAATATAGTGAATATGAGGCTGAAATTTGGATACAATGTACATTAGGATTTTATATTTATCCTTTGAAATTTTCAGCTCCTGAACCTTTTCCAATATTGGTATATAGCGAATGTACCAAAACATAGCATTTTTAGTATTTAGGGTTTTTCTAGCTCGGGGTCAAACTAGGGTTTGACTTTCCTGGAGTTTCACCCAACCAAAAATCTTGATCCAAGTCTCTAAACTTCGATTTTGATGAGGAGATAAATCCTATGCCAGGCGCACTCAAAAATTCCTCTTTAGTAAAAAGCCCTAATTTCCCGCAGCGAAAACTGAAAATGCTCGGAATTGAATTCCGTTTCGACAGAAAGATGCACCCTTCAATGGAGAGTCATCCTAGCCTTTTTTTGCTGATTGATTGTGGAGAGAGAACAAAAAATTAAGAATCCCTATCTTCTATAGCTTGTGAAAGCTATCCTATTCAGGTTGGCTCTGATACCATGTTGAATTTTCATATGCTTAGCTAAGACATTAGTATATCATTTCATTTTTCATAACAAAAGCATATAAACAGGATCATTGAAAGAAACAGTATCACAAGAACAACACAAATTTATCCTGGGAAAACCCTAAAGGTAAAAACCTAGCAAAATCTTCCTCAATATAGATGCCCCAAAAAGGTAAAAAGGTGAAACCAACAAGGAGATCAAAAACCTAATCCTCCTCCTTCTCCAGCTACTTCTCTCCTCCACAAGTGCGCTACTCAAGTGAGTGTGTGTCTCAAATGAGGAGCACTACACCTCTATTTATATTCATCCATTCACTTAAGTTAACTTATTTGACATGTAGGCTCGAGTTAAATCATGTAGGCTCAAGTTACACATGTATGCTCAAGTAACCACACTAGGGTGCTAATGACCCACCTTTACAATTAGAGGGGACTACCTCATGACTCTTATTAGTTCTTCTGATTAGGAGCATCGGGGTACAATGTAATACAAGTGGTTCTCCCGGTAGGACCATCGGGGACCACAAAAATATATATATAGAATATTCTTCGAAGTTACAATATTTCAACATAGGTGAGTCATTCTTGCTATCTTTTGGATCTATTTGTCTTTTGAGTCAATAGTTCCTCCCAAGTCTAGGGTCTGAGTCATCTATGCCTGTTTGGTTGAATATTGGTACTATAGGATCTAACTGCTATCATTTACATGCTTTATATGATAATATTATGGGCTTGCTTAAACATGCATTTAGTTGCATATAGTTTTTGAATTTAAAAAAAAACAGTTTGCATTAGTTGTTTTTCTTGCTATTTTTCAAAAAAAATAAAAAAATTTAAGTCTTGTAGTTTCTCAATTTGTTTTAAAAAAAAGAAAAAAAATTCATTATCTTGCATTTACAAAAAGAAAGGAAAAAATTACAATTATTAGTTGCATTCATTTTGAAAAATTTATACATCATTTGCTTTCATTATGTTGAGTCTATAACATCATTCATTCCCACTCCACTACCCTTGAGTAATACAAACATTTAAAAGAGCATTTAATTAAAATTTATTAGTAATTTTCTTTTTATAGGCTTGATCATCAACTAGATTAGGCTAGGTTTTTGGACTAGGTGATTTAAACTATCCAAAAGAACTTTGATTTCATACCTAGTGGCCTTTATTTAGGTAAATCCACTTCTACAAGAGATAATCTGGAAAGCTCCTCTCACACAGAATTTAAGCACGAGGCCGCATGAGAGCTCAATTGAGGAGTTAACTCTCCACTTTCTTATTCAATTGTTTACCAGGATTGTTGTGCGTTTGGGGGTATTTTCAATACCACCTCTTGGGCCCTATGTGGTGCCGGTACTGATAGGATTTTGGGCTTAGCTACACTTCCTATTCATAACGATTAGGCTTGTGACTATTTCTCCTGACTCTCGGTGTAGAATTGGTAGCCTTAGTCTCTAGACACTAGGATCTCACACAGGTGGTATTGGAAGGCTATTTCCAGTACACCTAGGATAGATTTGGAAGGTAACCTCAGTTGAAAATTTGGAAGGGAGGTTGGGTGATTCTAGCGCTTGCACCCAGAAACATCTTTGCGAGACTCCAAGTAACCACTTTTTTATCTTCATTGGTTGGACTTGGGCCCTAATCATCCCAGGTTTTCATTTTGAAGGTGTATCTTTTATCTAGCATGTCTATGTTACTTATGATATTTTTAGTGTGTATTGTTTTTTTTCCTTGTGTTTAGTTATCCTTTAGGTGTGTGAGTCAAATTTATAGTTGTGGAGGACCAACCTTTACGTTGGTCTAGAAGGTTACAGAACCTTCTGCCATCTGTTACAGTGGAGCTGCCACCACCACCTCAAAGACGAAGACTTGACATAGATGGTTATTTTGAACTGACAGGTGTTAGCAAAGTTCCAAGTGAACCAGAACCTAGGATTTATCAGGAATAAACATCAACCATAGAGATAGAATACTTGTAGGCTGACGATTTTGCAAGAAAATTTAATTCACCTCTGGATGATCTGATTGATCATGTGATAGTCCAGTTCCTAACTTTTAGCTCACCTATTTCTAGTGTACCTTTGAGCTCAATTATGTCTAACTCAGGACAGGGTATGTCTACCCCAACTTCAGCCATTTTGGATGGTGGAGTCCCACCTCCCTTGGTGAGTACTCCAAGACCTAGTGCATCTACTGCACCCGTTTCACCAAGTGCTTGAGTGGTTCAACCCTCAGGACCCTCTTATGTAGTAAGTCAGTCTTAGTGGGGTTGTCATTAGTATTCTTAGTGCACCTTTTGCTTCTCCTTCATTTATGCAAAGTGATCAAAATGGTCCAAGTGGAACCACTTCATTTGTCCAGGGTTTTCTATGGAACGGAGGACATATTCCTCCATCCACTCCTTATGTAGGCCCTTCACCTACTTATGTGGGTTAGTCATCTAGAAACCAAAATGTATTTACTAGTGATAATTTTCAAACACCTAGCCAGGCTTTGGCCACTACTTTCACGAGCTCTCCCTTTTCATCGTTTAATGGAGGGATTCCTGCTCTTGTGTTTCAAAATCCAATTTCAGCTGGGTAGGTCAAACCACATATAATGCACCACAAACTAGTAATACACTGGATTTCAGGTGGAATCCTTTTCAAAATATTGATTCTACAGCACAACCGGTGGATGGGGGAAACCATGCCTTTTCTTTTAGGATCCAAGGGGAAGGTCCTCAATATCAAGCACCGGTTAGGCCTAAACTTCCGTTCCTGGAAACTTTAAACTTGCTAGATTAGTCAAAGTTAATCAATGACCCTGTGCGACACAATGTGGCATGGCCACCTATACCCATTAAAATACCATTAGAAATTCCTAAGTTTGAAGGAAAAGCTGGTGAGGATCTAGGTGCACACATTACCACATTCCACCTTTGGTTCTCTTCGAACTTGCTGAATGATTATTCCGTTCAGTTGAGGATTTTTTCGAGAATGCTGACTCATGTGGCAACAAAATGGTACATAGAACTTCCTTCTACAGCATATGATAGCTTTATGGATTTAGCGACTGTGTTCCTTAATCAATTTCAACTTCCTGTTTGATATGATGTCGGTATAGACTTGTTGTCGACATTTTGACAAAAAAATGCCACACATATTTCTGATCACATTCAGTAGTGGCAAAGAAGAAAGAGGCTTATTAAAACCACTATGGCCCCCAAGTTTTTGTTGTAATGGTTATTGAAGTTTCTATTTCCTTACATTTCTAAGGACGTATCCAATTTGAGGGTGACCATTGAATAAGAGCCTATTCTTAGGGACCAACAGTTAGAATTGATATGTGCTCAGTCTGGAATCTTGTATGACATTATCCCTAAGGCCCCGAGGTCTACAAACGACCAAGAGAAACCCAATCCTAGACCCCATGTTGATGGCCTGGTCGGTTCATTTAGTTCTCTCACTATAGAATCGCTTGCCAAGCAACTCCATGAGTTTTCAGTGAAGCAATCTACAGCGGAGGTAGCTAAGGCTGCCACTCCCTCACCACCGAATGCAAATTTTTTCACACAGTCTTCTTAGAAGGGAAATTAGCAGCCTGATGGGAAAAAGAAGAAGGGGAAGAAGGGTGAGGGTAACGAAAACAAGCAAAAACCCACAAACAATGTTCATGGGGGAAAAAAAAGAAAAAGGTTAAGTTTCCTTGTAAGTTGTGCCAAGGATACCACCTTACTTATGAATTCCCTCTAATGGAACAAGCATAGTAGCTGCTTAAGAATCAACAACTGACTGTCCTGAATGATCCCTTTCCCCAAGGGCCAAATGTAGCTTCTGCTTCGAATGTAGCCAGGGGCACTCCCAGTGCTCCTCTTGATCAAAATTATATCAATATGGTATGACACAGTACTTTCCTCCAAATTAGAAACAAGAATTATGAATCGGAGGGTCAAGAGAAGGGTAAGTCTAGTGTTGAAAGTTCCACCCCTCTCACTATTGAAAACCCAGCTGAACCAATGTCAAAGATACCAAAAGGTGTATTTAGGAAAACATTTCACAACCCTAATCCTAGGGATGCTTCCAATTATTCTGTAGTTGAAGACTTAGCTCATAATCCTTGTGCAATTTCAACATTGGAGGTGTTACAGAGTTGTACTTCTTGGAGGGATACACTCCTAGCATCCATAGGCAACATGGATTCAATGAGCCTGCAAGCAAAATTTAATCTTTTTGATGTTAAAATATGCCTTCCATACCATGTGGATTTGTCAATTGATGTTTTCCATGGATTTAAAACCATTGGACGAATGGTGGTTGATGAAGGTGCTTCCACATGCATTATGTCGATGTCTTTCTGGAAAGGTTTAGGGTCTCCAGAGCTAGTTCCATCGAACACTCTACTTACTGCTTTTGACAGAAGGCCTTTTCATCCACAAGTTATCCTACCAACTTTTAAAATAAAGTTGGCAGGGAAAGCAGTGTCTGTTGAGGTGGAAGTGATCGATGCTCTATTGGATTATAACTTTTTGTTGGGAAGAAGTTGGACTTACGCTATGTGTGTCATCCCTTTGTCCATTTTATGAGTTGTATTATTTCCCCATGAAGGGAAGTTGGTCAGAGTTGACCAAATTAGTTTCACTCGAAAGGGTCATTTGGAAATGAATGATTCCACAGTACCGTTGATAGATTAGTCAAAACTAGCTAACGAGATCTTGGGGGTTGTAATGTATGCATATTTGATGGGAACATTTGATATCCCAACCACTATTAACTACCTAGGTTCTAAGAGTGTAGGAAAGTCTATCGCTATGATTGTCATTAGAACTTATCCTTGGGTCCTTCCTTCATGTCATGAGCCCCAAGTGCCCTTATCTGCAGTGGAAGTAGCTTATCAAGTTGTTTTTAAAGCCACTTCTAATTTCATCAAGACTCCTTCTACAGTATCAGAGGAGTCCGATGAAGCTTATTTACCCACCTGGGAAGAGATTTCCATGTATTCATATGATTAATTGGATATGGTATTTCCTTCGGACGAATCCATTCTGGAAGCTATGATTGGATGAGATAAGATTTGTGAAGACATTCACCATAAGTCCTTCTTTCTTCCAGAGTTGAGCAAAATTGAGAATCAGGAGTTCCATGTGAGACTGGCAGAGAATGTTGATTTTTCGATTAATCCTTTACCCAAAGAGGGAGTATTTTCTAAGGGGAATATGGAAAATATATATACTACTATTCCAATCAACATTTCTTTGAACCCTAACATTGTTTAAAATGTGCATATCGATGCAAACTGCTCTCCTGAGGAAATTACCATTTACACTTCCTTTTTTAAGAAATTTCATGATGTTTTTTCTTGGTCATATCAAGAGATGTCAGGAATTAATCAATCTATTATTGAGCACAAGATCCACACTTACCTTGACGCTAATTTTTTTTGACAAAAACTTGGCCAGTTAACTCACATAAAGAGGTAGTCATTAAGGTGAGGTGAAGAAATTTCTAAAATCTGGGTTCATTTACCCAATTGCTTTGACAGAATGGGTATCCAATCATGTTCCTATTGATAAAAAATAAGGGACGATTCATGTTTCCACTGACTTTCATGACTTAAACAAGGCATGTCCCAAGGATAACTACCCCACGCCCTTCATTGATCAGATTATCGATGTTTGTGCGGGTAGTGATATTTTCTCATTTATGGATGGATTTTCCAGGTATAACCAAACCCAAATTAAGCCAGAAGGACAACATAAAATGAACTTCATTTTTCCTTGGGGTACCTTCGCTTATAAGAAAATTCCTTTCGGTTTGAAAAATGTTGGAGCTACCTTCCTACAGAAATGAATTTTTCCTTCCAGGATATTAAGAGTATTGTCGAACCATACTTGGATGATCTTCTTGCCCATTCTTGCAAGAGGAAGGACCATCTAGATCATCTTTGTATGATCTTTGAATGATGTAGACATTATAAATACACTTGAATCCCCACAAGTGTGTTTTCTACATCGAGTCAGGGAGGTTGATAGGGTTCATAGTGTCAAACAAAGCAATACAAGTGGATCCTTTGAAAGTCAAGGCTATTGTAATTCTACCTCCTCCTTGTTCCATCAGGAAAATATAGAGTATGCTTGAAAAATCTAATTTCCTTCAGCGTTTCATAGTCAATTGTGCCAATATTACTAAGGGTTTCATGTGCTTGTTAAATCAAGACACCCCATTTATATGGTATGAAACCGCATAGCTCGCTTTCGAGGCATTAAAGAAGGATTTATTATCGGATCCATTACTACGTCCACTAGATTACACCAAGGATTTTATAATGTATATGGCTACATCTGAGTCGACTATAGTATTAGTTCTAGTACAGGAGGATGACAAGCTCCAAGAGCATGTTGTCTATTACCTTAGTCATTCATTAGTTGGTCCTGAACTTAGGTACTCGCACGTCGAGAAGTTAGCATTGGAAACAATCTATGTTGTTCAGAGGCTACTAAACTACATATTTCCAAGGACAACCACAATGGTTGCATATGTAAATTTGTTCCAATAAGTTTTATCTCGACGTATAATCAGGGGAAAGTTCAACAAGTAGATAGTCATTCTCCAGGATTTTGAGTTGGATTTTCAATCTGCTAAGTCCAAAAAATCCTTAGTTTTCGCAGAACTGATCTTGGAATTCCCTATGGAAGAGACTTTAGTGGCAGAAGAAAAGTCATTCCCATAAGAGTATATCTGTCTGATTTCCACCTTTGATCCTTGGTACAGATATATTTTTGTATATCTCCAGACTCTTAAGTGTCCTATGTCCTTCTCATAGGAAGATTGACGTAAGTGGTGTGTTAATGCAAAAAATTACCTTATCATTGGCGATATCTTGTATCGACGAGAGGTATAATTGATATTGCGTCGTTGCCTCACCCACGAGGAGGCATGGCTTGTCTTAAATGATTCCCATAGCGAAGTGTGTGTGGTTCATTTATCTGGGTTAGCAACGACCCATAAGATTTTACGAGCTGGCTATTTATGGCCCACAATCTTCAAAGATTGTGTGAAAGTTGTAAAGCGCTATCATCCTTGTCAATATATACCAGAAAAATGCGGCCGCATCCTGCTCCTTTGTTCCCCGTCATCACGGTATGACCCTTCACCATGTGGGGGGTAGATTACATGAAGTGTAATCCAGTTTCTACTGGAGAGCACAAATACATCATTATCGTTGTAGACTACTTCACTAAGTGGGCAGAGGTAATGCCTAACTTCAAATCCGATGGCGAAACAATAACTTACTTTTTATTCAACCAAATCATTGCTCGTTCTGATATACCAAAGATGATTGTCACTAGCCATGGAAGTCACTTTCAAAAAAGCATGAAGAATAAGTTGACTACCATGCTAGGGTTTAGGAAAGATCATTCATATTCCTTTTACCCTCAGGCAAATGGGTAAGTAGAGGCGGTAAACAAAACCTTGAAAACCATTCTAAAGCGCACTATCAATGCGACTAGGTCAAATTGGCACATCATGATGTACCCTGCACTATGGGTATACCGGACTAATTTCAAGACTGCAACTGGCTTCTCGCTATTCCAACTCGGTCATGGGGTGGAGGCAGTCATGCCGGTTAAGTGTGAGATTCAGTCCTTAAAGGTTTCTATTCAGGTGCTTCCCGACACTATGGGTCTAGAAGAACATTTGCTTCACCTGGAGAATATGGATGAACAATGAAAAATACATTGAATGAAAATGTGGCTCACAAAAATAGGGTCAAAAACCAATACATCAAAGGTGTTAAAACAAGATTTTTCTCTGAGGGAGAACTTGTTTTACTCTAGGATCAAGACAAGGAGTCCTTGGGGTAGGAAAATTTAAGTCAATGTGGTTAGATTCCTATGTTGTGTCAATTTTTTTTTAAATGGGAGCTTATGATTTAACATGTTGTATGGAAACAAGTTGTCAAAGCCCAGGAATGGGCTCTACATGAAGAAGTACTGCTCTTAGGCATTGTACTTGTTCATGTATTATTATTGTATGTATTTTTTTGTACAATAGGTCATTAATTGGTTAATGTTTTTATATAGTTTGTTGTTTCAAATGTCATCTGAGTGGTTCATAGGTTTTGTTGATGGCACTACCTACCATACTTGTAATCTAGATTTATCCTCCTGGGTTGTTTATACACACTCAGGATAGCTGGTTTCCTTTGGTGGCACCTACTTAGGTCCTACGACTAATAACATGGATAAATACAGTGCAGTCATAGAGTTGTCATGGGAGACTACATTATGTGGAATTACCCATCTGGAGGTTAGACTTGACTCACAGCTCATGGTTTCCCAACTCAATGGTGATTATTAGGTGTGGAACCCTAACTTACTATGTCATTTTTAACGTGTGAGATTGCTTGAAAGAAATTTTGAATACATTGCATACATTTACATTTCAAGAAATCAAAATAGAATTACTAATGCATATGTGAATTACATATTGGACTGTAACTTAACACACATTGTAAAATAAATGTAACAGATACATTTGAGAAACATGTATATAACCAGATATATATATATATATATATATATATATATATATGTGTGTGTGTGTGTGTGTGTAAAAAAGATGTCCATAGATATAGCGATTCTGATCCAAAGATCTTGTCATAAGTGTATCAATATAATACAAATAGGATCATAGTCTATAAATATTCCTAATTCTAGGCCCGATCCTTAGCCTCCTTGGCTGTGACTGCCTCTTCTTCCTCCCTATAGTGTAATATGGCCCTAGCCACCTTTCTAAGAAGGCGTAGCCAGGTCGAAGGGACTCCAACCACATACTCCTACATGATCATAGGAATATGATCCATCCTCAGTGTAGGGATATCTTGGGTAAGACTGGATAGATTCCCCTCAATCACACGTAGTAAACTATCATCCCCTCCACCCTGTACAGGTCACACGAATGTCCTAGGATGCCCATCAGGGCGAATTGGTCCAACATCTGAATACAACACTTTAAGAAGGGTCAAACTCATATAAATATGTATATATAATTTTATGAATAAAAAAATCATAAAAATCAAATAACTAAAAAAGATAAAAAGTCATACCTCTCTCTCCCCATGCCTTTCCCAAATGGAGGATGAGTTTTGGATCTCCTCGAAAATCAATTTCGACATATGGAAACTACTTGAGAGTAGGCACTTGTCTATCCCACCAGACATAGAATTCGTCATCATAACCACTCTGGATCCCTCCTCTGCCTTGGAGGAGAAATATGCCCCCCCATGGTGTGATCCTAGGCTAACGAGGCGAGACTGGTGGTAATGATACTACAGGACTGAGGGTAGGAACCCTCTTGAAGAAGAATGCCACTAAGATACTAGCATAGCCAAAGTTCTTTCTTCGACCCCTCTTGTAGTCAGAAATGTGTTTCTTCATTATTGGGATCAATCCTGAGCACCAGTCAAACAGGGTACCCCATATACATTTCACCAAGACGTGCATATGGGTCCATGTGGCCAAATGTAAAGCAGATGAACCAACAACCCTATATACTATGCTTACCATCACTTTCAAATGGGAAGCTAGTTATCTGTGAAATTGGGACGCAAGTCCCTAGCTTCTCTAATCTAGGTAGGCAGATGTATCAACATAATCTTGCATGCTAAGAGGGTCACTGCCCCTGCCAGTTCCCTCTAGGTTTACAGGTGTATCCCTATGAGAAAGTCTCATGATAAAATATATATCCTCTATTTTCAACTCCAAGTTCATGATCCCAATATCTCACTAGAGTCTCCAAAAGACAAAGTTGTGATCTCATGTTTAAAGTGCAATCGAACTTTAGTAATCCACTTATTTGTAATGCTTGCAGAGCAAGGGAATATTGCATGGATTCTCGGTCCATGTCCTCATGTTCCCTTTCTCTCCACTCTAGAACCATATTTTCCTGCCCAAAGAATAATAACATCCATTAGAATTCATCAAAATTCCTTTACATGTGTTCGTTTTTAAATTTTTTAAGGTCGTGCAGTATTCGTGGTTGTGATTTCAGCACAACATGAAGCATACATGGGTTGACTGTAGAAAACTCGTGAATAAAATGCGTATTCACAACTGTTATAGACCACACCCATGAATTCTTTGGGGTTCTCTTAGGGAAAGCTCAAAATCACTTAATTTTGCATTAAAAAGAAAAATAGAGCAGATAGAAAGGAAGAGAAGGGAGAGATAACTAACCTGCAACTCGCAGAATCGAAATTGGTCCACCAGTTTTTCCACTACAATCAACTGAAGTCTGAAGGTAAAAGTTTCCAAATATAGTAAAATCTCCAAATGGTCTGTTTATTTTTGGTTTTGAACTATTTATATACAAATTTCACATTTTAACCCATATTCTATAGTTTAAAACAGTTTTTTAATATATGAACTAATACCATGGTCTTTTTTCTAGCTACAACAGGTCCCAGATCATTGAAAATTAGTTTTCCACCACATATAGGGTAGGATTTTATCTTCATTTGCAACTTTTAATTCATACCTTATCCACTACTTAACCCTAGGATCACTTTTTGTCCATGGACTATGGTGTAAAACCACCTTTTACCAAGTACACATCATTGTTTTTCTACGGACAGGGCCTCCTTTTCATGGGTACCCTAGTTTAGAACACTTTATTGTCTTTCTGGTACCCATACCGCAGTTGTGGTAGGTATGTAGGAGCCTTCTTAGTTGCTTTTCATGACAAAATGAGCCTCATTTTGCATCTTTTTATAGATTATACTCGATTATAAGGCTCCCCGCACTTATGGAGTTTTCTTTAGGCCCTGTTCTGAATCCTCAAAACAGACTACACTACCAAGTAAACTTGTTTGTTTAGACTCGTTAAGAATAAGTGAACGATCATCTGCATTGGTGGTAAGTTATCTCATTCTTGTACCATGTAGATTATTTACTCGAAAGGAATACTCTCTTTTCCGCGGAATTGAGAAGAGTACCTTCAGGAACATGTTTATCTCTTTTCCAGACCTGAGGGACTAAATTTACAAAAAAGGAACACCCGGTATGAGCTTAGTTTTCTCTTTTTCGTGCTCTGGACCCAAACATGAAAAAGATTCCTAGCGTACTTTATGTCTTTATCATGCTCACAAAACCTAAAGAACAAAGCATCAAGTTTAATGTTGTGAGCCCCATTTATCGTAATCAGATGGATCTTTCCAAGTGATCTTGCCTTCCTTTAGACTTGTAAAACTAATTTTATATGTTGCTTTTGAAGGAGTGTTGGGTAGGTGGTAATTTAACCTTTTTTGGACCTCCCCAAATAAGTACGAAAAAGGTGCACCTTACTCCTTTTAGAGCTAAGAGAGTTGTTATGTGGATTGTTTTATACTTTTCCGGCCTCAGGAGACTAAATTGGATGAAAACACACCCCCCTAGAGTCTTCTTCAGAGTTTTCAGACTCTCAAAACTATGAAAACACTAACGAGAATCTACTAGTTCGGGCTTGTAAAATCCATGAATTAGTGCCTATCTAGCATTATTCTATCCCCTCTTCAAGCTTGTCAAAAATGAAGAGAGACTCGAGTTGACTTTCTTGGACTCGGTAATATTAACAAGAAAGGTAATGAAGAATCTCACTCTTTGGGTTGTAAAAAATGGCATCATGTCATCCTTGAACAAATCACTCTCTAAACTTGCCGATACCCATCTCTCAATTTTCACTTCCAACTCAGCTATTACTTCAAGTTTGTACTCCTCCACTTGTCCTTTATATGTGGAGAATCTGATCATGTCTTCTACATGACAGATAAGTCTAGTTTTCCTATGTGAAAGTATAAATATTCCTTGGGTCATCTTTGTGTCATGCTCATTGTTGAAGGATTTGTACCTATATATGATTATCCTGATTCCCATCATTATCATCTCTGAGTAATCCCTTATGTATTTCTTCCCTCATCCAGTTTCCTAGTTACTCTTGTGACATGTTGAAGGATTCATTGCCTTCCTCCTCACAACATGGTTTCTCATCAGCATCTCCTGAAGATGAAGACCTATATTTTTGATGATAGTACCTTAGGATTCACTACCCATATTGGTGAATTCCTTTGCTTCAGTTGTCAGCGCTACTCATGTATTGACACTCTGTTGAGTTCTTCCATGTTTGACTTTAGTTTCATCTATTCACATGGTAGAAATTGTATTGGTTACTATGGATTTGGATGAATACCTTAGGTTTAGATATCTATAACCTAATTTGTGCAAGATTGTGTTATGTTCAACAACACTGCTTCCATATTTTTAAGACTCATCATTGTATATTGTGGCTCTAATCCACCTTTGTAATATACATGGCCTTATTTCCCATATCATATGATGTAATCCACTAATGTAAAGGAGTTAGTGTTCCACTTTATTGAACATGGCATCCTTAGATATGATTTTGTACATGACTTTGATATGTTCTATTTTAGGTATCTCTTTGTAGCCTTTGTAACTGATCTCTCTAAAGAAAAAAATTGTAATGTATTTTGGCCATCGCTTCCCTTTGACCTCATACACTAGGGGGCATCCATTATCCTGTGAATTGGCACTTCTTTGTCTGAGTACTAACACTTAATGTGTCGGTACGCAAAAGGAAAAAATGGATGGAAGTGGCCAAAACCTTATAGATGTGCATGTGCCTTTATATATTCTCATCATGCCAACTTTACTTATTTTTTATAAGGTGATTAAGGAGAATTCGCGACTGTTGTCATCGAAACCTACGTATCATTTGTGAGTGTTGACATTGAAACCTGCGAATATATGATCATGCATTGTACATGGGGTTTCCCTTATGAGAGTCACGTATGACACGTGACTTATTAGTATCAAGAGTCGTAAATTCCCTAATCCAAAAAATTAAAAAATAAAACAAGTTTAGTCGAGGACAGTTGGTATCCCAATCATAACTTTCCCAACTTCCTCAACCATCTCAACCTTTGTAACCTCTCTCTTTCCTCAAGTATAAATAGAGGGTAGGGGTTGAGGCTAAACATATCATTAATCACAGAGAAAATTTATGCTAGTGGATTACCTTTGAAGATATTGGAGCATCAAAACTCAGTTCCTTGGCTAGCAAAGGAGGAATTGTATTATATACTGGTTGTAATCTCCCATCACTTGTTTATCAATAAAGGCATACTTTCTTCTAATTTTTTGTCTTTGTACTCTTATGTATTATGATTTCTGAATTGTCTTGTTATATTTTTACAAGCATATTGTTTCATTAATCACTTATATAATATATAATATATTGCAGGAAAGGTTTGTCTCTTTGCAGGTGTGGAGATTCCCTAAAAGCTGTTGGAGCAATTTGGGATTAAAGAAGAAAGCTATGAGCATCCTCCATAAACAATGTACACTTACTTTCTTCCTTATTTCTCCTTCAAATTATCAAACTGTTGAATGTATTCAAGTTTACTTTAGTACATTGGTAACCCCAGACCCTCGGTTATAAGGTTGTATTTCCCTGAACAATAGTAGAGTGTTCTTTACCTGTTTCAATAATGGAGGAAATCTTATTAGTTTTGAATGTGGCAATATGTTCCTCATCTTTTCTGGGCTCATCCACTGCATGCTCTGCAGTTGAAAGAAGAAAGGTTATAATTCATTCACCATTGGCAATTAAATAATTTTAATTTCAATGCATACTAATTTGATCTTAACACATGAAATACCTCTAGTACCACGTTGAGCACCGCTTTCAAGTGGCACTCCACCGTCATTGGGCTCATTTGTTGATCTAGTACTTGGGGCATTTATATATAGATTTCTTTTATGGTTAAATGAAACAAACAAATTAATTTATGGCCAAAAATAATAACCAATATTAGATTGTGGAAAAAATAAATTATAAATCCTCTTTGTTGATTTTATTTACATGAGCGTTAGGTTGGGTGTCGGAAGGTTGTGTTTTCCCCAAGATTCTCCTATGTTCAACCAAGGCCTTATAGCCATGGTAGTAGGAATGCCTGAGGCCTTCCTTTGTAGGAGCCTCATTGAATTCGGCAACTTGTAATAGTGCATAAGGGCATGAATTTTTCTTCTTTTGTGATATTAAATTAAAATTACTAAAAATTTATAATTTGGACACATTAATTTTTTTATGCTTACAAATCATGCAACCAGTTTCAAGAAACCACCCAGGCCAAGTTTATGCTGCCCCTGTTTTTCTATCTTAGCTCCTTAGTGGATTTGGATGTATCTGGGAGACTATATTCAAAATATTCAAATACTTACTTAGTTTTTGCAAGGATGATAATGCATCATAAATGCATTATTAAATGTGCATCATACCTTCCTAGTCCAGGTGGTGTCTTGCCTTCTTTTTGGAGTTCCTTTTCTTGTGCATCATGCATGAGGGAATTCCTCTCCATATCTAGTATCGGTGGAGGGTTCTCATAGTTAGGGTCATTTTTTAGATGAACCCTATATTATTCATGAAGATATCTTAAATATAATACTTCCTTTGTGGTAACTCCAAATTTGTTGAAGGTACCCTTACCAAACATGCCAACCAACTTGTTCATAAATTCATCCTTTAATTTGGAACTTTTGGAATTCCACCTTGTTCGTATGGTGGGCCCAAATATATCCAAGGATAGGTCATTCATGGGTCCATCAAATACATCGTTTCCTAGAAAATGATATTATCATTAGTTTGAAATAATTGATAATTATATGTGAATTTCAATAATATTATACATAATATTGAAAATACTTCATAAATACCCGTAAGATTATTAGTTTTCATTGGGATGAGGTTATCATCTACCAAAAATGAAACCTTTAATTTCCCCATGCTAGAAACATTGGTAGCTCTAGGAAAGATTCCTTCACAATATGCCATGGAATCATGCTATGCATCCACTACATCATGTGCAGATCCTGGCATGTGTTTTCCAGGTGATTGGGATGCACTACCAGTGGCATCAACGCTAGGGAGTGTAGCGATCAGAGTGACTAGTGTTCCATTCATAGTCAAAGCAATGAAACTGGTACCTATATCGACCCCACTAGTCCTCGCACCATAAGGATCATCATGTGCCTCCAAAAACACCTATAAAAGAAATATTTTTGTTACAAAGCAATAGTATTATTGTAATCACGAATAATTAAAAAAATCAATGGGATAATTGAAGATGTTTCTTATCCCAAGGTCATGAATCTCATGCATCATGGTAGCGATTCTATCTCTTATCTCTTTTGTCTTTGGTAGAGTTAATAATAAAGAAGTCAATTCCCTATTTTTTTTATGAAAAACTTCTTTACTGTATGCACCGGGTTGATAGACAAAAAAAATTCTTCTTCACTTGGAACTTCCTCAAAATCATCTGTGGAATTTTTTGATGCTAGTTCTTTCCCCCTATTGATCAACATGGAGGCATACATAATAATGCAAATACTGCATCCACCATTTCACACAAATTGGTTATGGGAACATTCACAAATTGGTTATGAGAATTTGAAATGAACAGGAATCTATGCATTTTGTCAATTATTACATTTTCTCCTTATATTTGTATAAAAAATCAAACAAAAACATAATATTCATATTAAGTCCAAATACAAACAAATTTGGATCTATAATGAATGAAAAAAACATAGCTATGTGTCAACTATAATAAAACCAATGTTTTTCAAGAACCATGAATTATTCAGATGTTGAGTTTACTGACATAACGCATGGAAACATTTTACAGTAAATGTTAAATATAAAATACAAGAGTCATTGCTTATAGGTTGGATAAAATAATATATGTAGTACCGTATATATTCAATTCAAATTGTAGTCAATCAACAACTCTTCCCCCCCAGCTATTGATTTTATTTCACATATGAATACATGGTTTTCTTAACGCCTCTCAAATATGCAACTGGGTTGCTTATTTGTTGTCGCGGATCATGATGTATTGTTTATAAAACATACATATTCCTCATTTATTTTGGCCTTCTGTCAATATACATCGATTCTCCTTTGTTCTAATCCTTGTGTTTTAGTTGTATATAATTTGTAGCTACGCCATATATTTGCATACTTTTTGTATATTAGAATAGGCGTATCCAATATATGTAGTTGTAACAAGGTATGACATACTCCATCAATTGATTTAATGTGCCATCGTGGACCTTTATTCCAACCATGGAAAATATCCCCAAACCATGTAATGATGATGGAGCAATGCAATATATCCTTCCTTCGACATAAAAATTAATGTTTATTTGAGGAAGATCCCTGGTTACCCATCATTTCACTATATATTTATACCTCAAGGGCACCTCGATGTCACTTATTCTCTCATCACCATAAGAACATGACCCCCCTTTATCAAGAAAAAATATGAATTCTCTATTGAATTTTATTATGATATTTTCACCTCTAGTTGATCTCTGCTCATTAGATGTACTAGATGTACCACTTTCCTGTATTACACCTAAAATTCCCTCACTCGATGACGATGGATCTGAAAAATACCTATTTGGTTTTCTTTCCTATAACACTCCATCGAGTGAGAGAAACATTTAGTGAGTTTCATAACGTTAGTTGTGACAAAACTTCTTTAGGAAACCACAAGTACGTAACTGAAGATATAATTGAAGATCATAAAAGCCTTGGTAGAATCCTAAGAAGCAAATTTATGCAAAGGATGCAATAGATGATCTATTGAATATCCTATAAGACTGTAACATAAAACTGGTGTGACATGAATCTTAGCAACATTACCCCTATGATCATATTCTCCCATGAAACATCAGGAGTTGGAATAATCTAACATTGGGAACAAGATTATCTTTGTGGAATAATTAGGAACCACAAAATAATGCAAAAACATTATTGATCCTTTGGAATTTTTAAAATGAATGTAAAGAAACTTCATTGAATCAAAGAAATATAAACCTTCTTCTTAATCATTTTCACTGATAGAGATTCAAACCATGGAATTAAATTTGATATTTGAGGCTCTAAAACAAAAAAATCACAATCAAATCCTTTTGTGTTAGTTCATGTCTCTCTATAGGTGGAAATAAACTATAAATAGGTGTAAATTAACATCAAGGTGGTGGAAAGAGAGAAATGGGTTCAAAGAAATGAAAGTCACATCACAAGAAAAATGAACTCAAGGTGACTAGGTAAAGAAATGGATTAGTAATAGGGTGTCACAGTGTGGTCAATTAACGACTAGGTAACTTGGCTAAAAAACAAATCTAGGCTCATAGTCATGGACATGCATGCATAAGACCTCACTTTTTGACATGATAGAAAGGGGGATCATAAATTTATATGAGAATTCAATATAAAATCCTCCCATGCACATGACTTAAATGTTTTAGGTGCAAATCCAATGGCCATTACATTGGATTGTATGGTGGCTAAGTGATGTATCCAATACATCATAACTATAGATATAGAGGTTTGGATTAGGTAAATGAGGATTGGCTGGAAGGAATATAATCCATAGAACCAAATTAAACAATATTTCCAAGGAACAAAGACCAATTCACCATGCATTTCTTTTGGACAAAATAAACCTATCAATATATGTTGCATTCAAAAAACATAATTGACATGAAGAGTTTAAAATAACATGGCATAGGTCATCATGCTTGAACCCTTACATCTAGCACCGGTACAATTGCGTGGGATGTATGGCCTTCGAGTGCATCATCCAAAGGGAATATGCTAGTGTTTCAAAAGGGAATTGAGCAATCGAAAACAACATGTCTCATTATTTTTAATCCATCCATTCAATAGGAAACATTTTCCTAAGGCATGCATCCATATAGATGTCATATAGATATAGTTAGAAATATGATGTAGTATTGCCAAAGTGGAGGATGAACATTAAGTGGAATGTTTTATAGTTTTTAAATGATAAGACAACGAACATTTTGATTGGAAGGAATCTTACAAATAGTGATGGGTAATATACTATGAGGGGGATTGTAACTCATGAAAGCATAAAAAAAATGTAAGCTTCAAAAAAAGGATTATAAAATTGATTTTGAATCATGCTAAAGAACCAATAGATATAGTTGGATTTATACATTGGAATGTCTAGCACTGCAACAAAGGATTTTCCACCAACTTCATATGTCATGTTAGTCATTATGGAGTTTTCTAAATATCCTTTTAGTATTCCATATATTATTCTTCCCCTATATAAATATATATTATGGATATATTATTCTCATCCTCATGAATCCGAAAGTAGTACATCCAAAGGATCTCACATAGATATCCCTCTCATATACTTCATGAGTGTTCCTATTTGCTTCCTTGATGAATAATTTATCCTCATAGTTGTAAATATGCAGACTTATTATAGAGATATTTTATTTCTCAACAAGATCAAAAATTAGATTAAGTTGGAATATGGTCCAAATAAAGTCGACAAGGGTTCTTGGCCGATGAGTGGGTTGTTGATAGGTCTAACTTTCCCTTGAAATTCCTATAACTAGAACAGGCCCACTTAAACTTTCCCTTTGGGATGGTAGGTTAGTTTCTTTAGGATTCATGGAGTAGAGAGGAAACAATAGAGATTTACCCAGTTAATCACTTACGTTAATGGTTGAAATAAAGCTAATTTATCTATTGTATAAAAACCCTTCTCTGTTTAAGGATAGAGCTAGTACTGAGAGTTTAGACCTTCAATACCTTATTTCATGGGCCTTCCCACCTTACTAAACTAAGGTGGATAATAGTTTGGGAGTCCACCAAAGATAAATTATTTGAGGTTGAAATAGAATTTGTAGATACTACTCTATACTAGGAAACAATAGCTAAACATAAATGGAACTAAGTGCAGGGGATCAAATAGTGAATAAAGGCTCATTCGAAATACTTAGATTGATTTAAATCACTAGGATTAGTTACAAGGTAGGGTATATAAATTAACATCTTTCAACATTCTTTTATCTAAAATAATGTAGTGTAGAAGTAGTTCGATATCTCTAGTTTTAATGCTATAAAAGCAGGGTTAAACAAAAGCAATAAAAAAACCTCCCGTGAACAAACACAACTCCAATGAAGGCTTAAGATGGTATTTTTCAAGTTAAATATATAGATGCAATTATAATATATTGAAAACATGCATTGGGAACACTTAATGCATTTTTTTCAAATGAGGTGATGCACCACATTTCACTTGGGCACTATAGGAGATAAAACCCAATTGGATTGGGTTAGTCCCATTGGTTTAATATTCCCATCCATTTCTCTAATTCTATATTTGTTTAGAGTACCACTTCATAAAAAAAGTGCATGGTTTATTGAAAATAAAATCTAGTTTATTGCTCCAATGAGGGTTTTTCAAATCCCATCCAAATAAGGTCTTACAATGGATGCAACTTATTCTTCACTCATGCTCAACTATGTAAGGTTCCCCATTTATATTATAATAAGAAGGGGGTAAGTATGAAGTAGTACTGGAATTACAAAGTAGTATGGATTACTACAATTAACTTCTATAGTTATGCACTAAATGATTAGGTTTGTTTAAACTAGCAGGCACTAACACCTTCCAGTATTGTTTTTGTTAAGGCCCATTCTATTATATTTGTTGTTGTGTTGCAACATTGTATTAACTTTGTTCCATCCATATAGGATATGCTCCATAGGAGCAATAAACCCTCCTCATTGGATTGGATTATGATTATTCCCATTGGCGTAGTATTCCCCTACCCTCCCAACAATCTAACAGTAGTAGTGGAACCTTATCAACAACATTGGAAACTTCTGAAAAATGGAAATGTTAAAAATGAAGAAAATTGATCTACAATCAAGCTCGGTATATAACGCTATTTGTAACTTATCCCACTACACTTATAGTACATTTATTTTGGTTTCCTGGAAAAAACCCATAGGCTCTCTTCTTAAAACCCATTATTTTATTCATCGGAGCTATTTATTTATTAGTTCATAAGGAAGGCCTAAGAGAAAATATCTAAAATGAAAGGTTATAGTTTATTCACAATAATCTCCATTTTCTATATCCCATGGGCCTGATTCATATTGTCCTGAAAAATAAGGTGCATAGTAAGGTAAAATGGAAAATGAGCTAGGGTTTTAAATTAGTCCCACCCAAAGCAATAAAACATGGATATTTGATGGGTAATATGGATTTATCTCGTTCTGCAGTATATAAACCAGATATATAAGCATGTTAATCGGTCTCATAGATTGGAATAAATATCGATCGATTTAGATGGGAGAGAGAAACTAGGCTAAGCCTAGTCTTGGATAGGTTTTATGTAGTCAATGAGAAATAGCTATTAAGTGAAAAAAATGATTTGCAGGAATAATTGAAAGGCATGACAGCCACATACCAAAGACATTTCCACTCCTAATCCTGGTCCTGCTCTTGATTGTCCAATTTAAACCCCTTTTGGATTCGTTTAACATCGGTTAATTCCAAATCAAACACCACATGCCCACCAACAATGACACCACATTAAAAACAAGATTGCATGTCTGAATCAAATAGGGATTCTATTTTGTATAATCTATAACTTGTCCATGTACATCCATCAAACATGGATTGAACTATGGATTCTAATGTCCCTCTTTATTTATATCCAAAGGATAGAGGCAGAGGAGGAGCCAATCTTTGCTTGATTTTCCACGTAGAATTTGCCCTCAACAAAATGGAGAAACACCCTTCCCATCAATGTTGTAATTTCATTTCATTGATTCCCTTCAAACTACCTTACCCATCACACAATGTTTTAGTGAAAACATAACCTTTTGAAGTTTTATTTAAAAAATACCCTTTCAATAACAATGTTTTTATTATAGAAATTAATTTTCAATTAATACCCTTCAATAGTAATGTTTTTATTAAAGAATTTAATTTTCAATTAAAATATATTTTTCATTGAGGAGTTTAATTTCCAATTTAAAGATAACAATAGACTAATTTACCCATGTTTTTCATTGATCATGTTCTTTGAAAATTTAGGGTGGAACAAAACAACCTACTAATAGTGACACATACAACTAAAAACTAACATGTGCAAGCATCATGCATCCAAAGTACATTAAGTGATAAACATAAGAAACAAACATAACAGGGAACCTAGAATCCTTTCCGAAGGTTAATGTCATGACACATGCAATGCAGCATACACAAATTTGCAAGGTTAACATCTTGCGCCAATGGTGTAATTGAAATTGTGGCATTTTAATTTTCAATTAAAATATATGTTTTTATTAATGAATTTAATTTCCAATTAGAAGATAACAATAGACTCATTTTCCCATGTTTTTCATTGATCGAAACAACCTACTAACAATGACGCAAACAACTCAAAAGTAACATGTGCCGACATTATTCATTTGATGTACATTAAGTGATAAACCTAGGAAAAAACAAAAGGTGGAACCTATAATCCTTTCCAGAGGTTAATGCCAGGCCACATGTAATGCAACATACCATTTTTTCAAGTTTAACATGTTGCATCAATGGTGTAATTGAAATTGTGACATTCAATACCAAACGATTTGAGTTAAAAGGCCAGATAAATATAATGTGCCCTTTATACATCCAATTCATTAAGAAAACACATTTCAACCAAAATCGTGCTATGATGTTCTCTCCTTCATTTGTCAAAATAAGTTTAATAAGGATGTTTTTTGAAGATATGGATTGTTTTGGATTCCTAAAATATTAATGCACATGAATTTGTACATACCAAACTGCAATAAATATTTCACAGAAGTGGATTTTTCTATGTATTATCCATGATGCACTTTGATGAGAATTTGATAAAATTGATTTATTTTATTTTGATTCATTCATGACTCAAAGAATTTAGTTTTTTAATATAGGTAATTTATTTTATTTTAATTATGTAAAAATATAGAATAATGTAAACTTATATAATTTGAGATAGTAATATGAATATATAAAGATTCATCTAGTGAAAACTATTTTTTTATGCAAGTTTTACTAAATATAGAGCAATATATGTGATACATTTTTCCATTCAAATTTATAACCACGGGGTTCAATTTAATTCTAAATGTGTTTTTTGTGGGGGAGGGTCAAAATTTGTACCAACCAGTTCATGGTTCCTGCTTTCTTGTTTGGTGCATTCACTTTCCCTTAGCTATAAATGGATAAGAAGAAACCACATTCAACTTCAAACTTGTTCAAAAGTTTCTTCTCCATGAGTAAAAGCAATTGTTTCAACCAATTAATAAGACTACAAGAATAAAAAAATGTTACTAAGTTTTGAATATATTAAATAAATCATTTAAAAAAATGTGAATAGATACATGAAAATATTTTAGCAACAAGACCTATAAATTGTAACTAGGAAGTATTGGAAGTGTACAAAGTGTGATTCAGAGCCTCCCACAACAAAACTATATTTCCATGCCTTTTTTGGTCACATAACCCAACTCAATATCAAAATAAGAAAAAATAATTTCATGTTTAAGAAAAAATACATAAGAGTTTCATTAAAATTTGGTTTTATATTTTTTCAAATTTATAAAAAATTGAAAATAAGTTACATCTTACCAAAATTACCATCTGCAAGTCCATGCAAGCTAGAGGAGAGCACTTTCAATTAACTATCTAGATAAAGTATCTAACATCAACAGGTTCTTCTAACTTATAAGGCCCATAACTGAAAAGCAAGCATGTCTAAAATTCAATAGGTGATGCTTGGTAAATTCAGTAGTTGATAAATTGTTGATGCTTGGTAAATTAAGTAAATGATAAAGTATTGATTCTTGGTGGGTGGTTGGGTTAATTCCTTCATTAACATAGTTTAAAACTAACTTCTTATTATAAAATGTATTACAAAGACTAGACATGGGAAACAATGATTGGTGAATGTGGCCAACGTTGACAATTTTTCAAATTGTTTCTGAATGTACTAAAATTTGACATGGAATAGTGGTTCGCATGCCTCCATTATATGGGATGATTTCCATACTCAAATATGATGGAAACTCCCAGTACTCAGCATCTCTGATCTTATCCTACTTTCATTTGAACTTTCTCAGATTGACGTGCCTAGAGTTCCTGCCATACCCATCCACGTCATGGTCATGATGATATTTATACTCATTTCCTATGTCGTTCAAAATGAACGTCATGCATGCCAGTTATTCCCATGATTTTGGTGGAAAGAAGAATGCGTCAACTAATATTTCATTAATGATTTTGATATACTCTAGTGAATGGAGCGCAAAAAAATAGATGCAAGAAAAAAACAAAGATAAGAAATATCTAATGAAGCTTCTGCAATTTATCAAGTACTTTTTTATCGATGTTATATCCGTTTCACCAAATAATTTGACACTATATGTGTCGACGTTCATGTTGAAATAATTTTAAAAGAAACAGCTAAAAGACATAGCACCACAACAACTAGACATGGGAAACAATGACTGGTGAATGTGGCCTGTTAGAACCCTGTAATTTTCCCATGGTTGTGGTAGGAAGTCATAGGGGTAACCACTTCAACCAACCTCTAGACTGTAGTCTAGCCTTACAGTCAGATAGGGCTCTCTCTTTGTCACATAAACAAAATCACATATACATTTAGTTTAAATCAAGCAATCAGAAGGCTATATTTCTGATATAAACTGGGTGTTGAAATATTTAAAGATGGTAAAATAGACAGACATGAAAAATCATTGGGAAATAGAGTCAGAACCTAAGTAAATAAAGGGTATTATAGAAAAAATGAGAGGAGCATTTCCTTTGTACTTTGAGGCAAAGTAAGCATCACAAACAGTCAAATATCTTGAAAGGGTGATATGGGAAAGATGAACAAGCCCAATGAAGCAAGAGGCACCTATCTGTGGGTGAATCTCTTGCACCACCATTAGCAACAAAAAAAATGAGGCTGATAACTGACACATAGCGCTTAACTGAGAGAAAATTCTATAACAGCCATCATAAACACATCACAAATGCAACGTCTGATACAAGGAGTGCTTAACGAAACAAATTCCTCATATGAAACTAGAGCGCATTAGCAGAAATACAAAGCAATGAACATGATAAAACATGAAAAATGGACTAAATGTAGAACACCGTGATGAATCTCAGAAATGCAGGAGAATGTTTCTCATTAACACTTCCAAGAAAGTTATTAGGACAAAAACAAGAGAATAATGCATTCTGAATGATAGTTCCAACCCTTTCCTTGTCAATTGAGGTCATATTTATAGTGTTATGTCTCCCGAGACCAACCTCGAAACAAAAACTAATTATATTACAAAATTTGGGAATCAAATCCTGAATCATCATTCAAATCCTAAAAAACTTCCTGAGGTGGCATATTCACCATGATTTATACCTCTAACAGGCAATATGATGCAATAGAAACACTGGACCCAAAATGGAAATGTAGCGTCTGAGACGCACGCTCACTTGCTCGGATAGTGACACTCCAGAACATCTCCTAACAGTTTTATTTCCTCAGGAACGATCTATTTCATAGAATTTTTTCCATGCTTCATCTTTTCTTCACACCTACATTGATCCTTCCCTTTTTTCACTTTTCCCCTTGTGAAATCAATCATGGCCGTAGATTTCCTCTACAAGGGATTCTAGATATCCCTTTATATGGTCCTTTACATAATTTTACAGTCACTTACCTTATTAGCCTCCTTGTATCTGTCCATCATGAAATCCACCAGAATCGTCGATCAGATCTCCGACAGGTCTACGCCATCCAAAACGTGATGTCCTACCAAATTTTGTAGCAGATCCTCTCACTAAACCGCATGTGCTTCCTTATCGCGAAATAATTCTAGGTCGTTGATCTGATCCCCATTAGATCTCCACCATTCAACTATATGGGTTGCACAAAACTTTTGCAGCGTCCTAGTCTTTTAATATCTGCACAACTTCAGGCCACGAAAACACATGTCATCCATGGATCTATCCCGCCAAAAATTGTGGTCGTTAAATTGTGAGGGCCCTATGAGATTTCATGGCCCTGACTTAGCTTACCCACTGTGCTAGTTCCTGTAATGAAATTATTTCCAACCGTATATTTATGACACCTCTTAGATCACGACCATCGAAACTTGGAGGGTGTGACTCATTTCGTGATCCTTCACAACTTATCTCTCTGCACAACTTTACTTTATGAAATCCCTAGAAACCGTTGATTATTGTCATTGAGTAAATGGTGCCGCCCATTTCGATCGCTGCATAATATGTAGAGCCTCATGATATCCCTCATGGTTCTATGATAAGGGATTTTTTGGACCTTGTTCCTCTCTTTCCAATCCCACCTGCAAAGCTATTCAAAATTTAGCACTGGTACAAACCAGGTGCTAATAGTAAAGAAATATGTAGACCAGGTTCCTCGTCCATTGGGCTGATCGTAATATTTCCCTGAAAATCCCTAACTCTGTTCTAGGTCTGCAACTCAAATTTTTCCTAAAAAGAAAAACTAAGTAACAACATCCCTTGGAGACCTTACTGCCTTCACCTCGAGCTTTAAGTCTGTTAAAGAGCCATACACATATGCAATGTTAAAAAGAAAATGGTATATACAATGACAATGGGGTTGAGATTTCTTACAAAAATTAATGTTTGAGGAGCCTCCCATTTACCGGACCTCCAAATACCAAACCACCCTCCACTTCTTCCAACACATAAGCATTCTTTCCTTTGAAGGCTACAATTTTGTATGGGTGTTTCCAAAGGTGATCAAATTTTCCATGTTTCCCCTTCTCCTCGTGAGGTGCATCCCATTGCAACACTACATCCCCTATATGGAAAGCATTCAATTTGGTTCTCCTGTCAAAAATATCTTTCATCTTGTCCTGGAATTGCTTAGTTCTATCGAAAATATTCTCCCTTTGTTGTTGTAGCTCGACCAACTGATACATCCTCCTCTAGGTAGGATGGGTTTCAGCGTCCTCTTCCTGTAACAATATCATTACTGGAAAGCTCAGGGAATTAGGAAAAAATACCTATGAACCATAGACAAAATGGAATGGTGAAGTGCCAATAGACTTCTTGACACTAATTTTGTTAGCCCATAAAGCATGGATTAGCTTTGTTTGCCAATCTTTCTTATTTTCCTGCAACAACTTCTTTATGATCCTCATAAGGATCTTATTTGAAGACTCTGCCAATATGTTTCCCTGGGGGTAATAAGCCATGGAATGTCACAGCTGTATTTGATATTTGAAGCAAAAGGAGATCATGTTATCTGATTTAAAGGACGGAGCGTTATCGATGATTATCTTCCTAGGAACTACAAACCTTGAAAGAATATTGTCCTCCAGAAACTGCATGATCACTGTTTTGGTAGCCTATCTTGTGGGGATGGCCTCGATCCATTTTGTGAAGTAGTCATTGGCATGAAGAATGTGGATTAATTTCTCTGATAAAATCTAGCCCCCATTGCTGGAAAGGGGCTTCAACCTGAATAGGCTTCAAAGGTAATGGAAAGAAATTCTTTCTACCTTCAAAAATATGACATTTGTGGCAGGAAACCACTTTCTTATGGGTATCAAAAAATATTGTAGGCCAATAGAATATTGCTCTCTTGATCTTGTTTACTGTGGATTTCCAATAGTGATTCCCCCCACACTCCCTTGCATTTCTTCGATAAATCTCTCGGATTCCTGCTCATCCACGTAGTTTAGTAGGACTCCTTTGGGCTCTTTCCAATACAAATTCTCATTTAGGATACCCAACCTCGTTGCCCTTTGTTTGAGGAATCTGGCCCTTATTTTATCCATCCCCGGTGGCGCCTACAGATGTTGTAACACAAAAATGATATCAACGTGCCATGAGGATGATAGAAAATGCTCACCTACTGGGGGACCTAGATGCCCCTGACAGTTATGTTCTTCAACTGACAATTTAGAAATCATGTGTAAACTGAGAGCATCACAGTTGAAACAAGCCATAAGCTTGGCTAACTCCTGGCCTTTGATCAATTTTGTGGGCTTGATTTCCATGTCATACTCAAGCAAAACTGCTATAGTCCTGCTTATCTAGGATATTTTACTTCAGGGCAGCATCCCTCAGGGTGTTGGTGTAGAAATAAATAGGCTTCTGATGGCCTTTGTGGTTCTTTTGCAACAGTACCATTTCCTTTGTATGTTCTAAGGAAAACGAAAATATGAGAAAGTCCTTGGAAAAATCAGGGTTTGTAAGTACAAGTCCTTGAGCTATGGCCCTCTTTATGCCTTCAAAGGATTGCTTGGCTTCAGGATTTCACCTAATTTCTTGGTCCTTTCTTAGCATGTTGGTTATATATTTCACTATTTCAGCAAATGCAGCTATGAATCTTCTCAAGAAATTTACCTTTCCCAGAAACGATTGAACCTCGACCTTATTTCGAGGGAGCTCAATTTTGCTGATTGTTTCAACCCACTTTGGATCTATCTTGATGCCCTCCTGATAGATTATATGCACCAACAACTTCCCTTCTTTCATAGAAAAGAACGAATTTTTAGGATTCAGGGAGATTTCAAACTTTCTGCATTTCTTGAACATTCTCAATAGGTGGGCGGCACGTTCTTCAGCGGACTTGGAGAAAATAGTGATATCGTCTAGATAGATATCTAGAATTTTGTCCTTTTCATCGGAGAACACTATGTCCATGGCCCTCTGGAAGGTTGATCCTACATTCATTAGCCCAAATGACATTTTAGCATACATGAAGGTACCCCAAGGTGTGGTGAATGATGTCTTCTCTTGATCCTCTGGGTGCACCATGATCTGGTTATAACCTCAGAAATGATATTTATTGGAGATCCTTTGCGAACCCACTACTTTCTGTAAGATATGGTCCATTTTGGGCAGGGGATAATGATCCTTCAGAGAAACTCTATTTAGGTTCCTGAAGTCAATGCATATTCTTATTTCCCCATTCTTCTTCTTAACACGGACCAGATTTTCCACCCAGTGTGAGAATATGAGGGTTACAATGATTTTGGCCTCAAACAACTTTTTGATCTCTTTTTCTACCAAGGGCAACAACTTGGGGTTCATCCTTCTCTACTTCTATTTGAATGACATCTTGTCCTTCTTTATTGGCATGATATGCTGGATGACACTCGTATCGTAATCCTTAAGGTCCTTATAGCTCCAAGAAAACACATCTGAATACTCCTTCATCAGTGAGATGTACCTTTACTTGGCTTCAAGTGAAAGGATCCTTGCTATTTTGATGATCTTAGGTTGCTCTTGTGTCCCAATATTTACCTCCTCAACATATTCACATCTTGGGACCAGTTGAGGTTCTCTAGCCACATCATTAGGATCAAAAAGTTTCTCTAAAGGAGCCAGACCGCTGGGATGGAATTACCTTTAAGCTGTAAAGTATCCTTCCCACAAAGGTTGTTCACATATTCCTACCGGTGTTCAACCCCCTATAACTCTGGCTTCCAAACCTCCTCAATTTCATCACCCCCAGCATTTTCAACAATAGTAACCTCCTCCTCCCAGATTACTTCCTTTGGATCTTGTTGCTCCTAGATTTGTATCATTTTTGGCAATTAAATTACTCATTTAAACACATATTGTATTATATTTTCTATATTTTATGTTACGTAGATCATTATTCAGCTTCAGGTATGAGTGTATTTAAGGTGTATATGAAATTGTTTTATTTATCATTTTTTATGGTTTTATTAATTAAAAATGACATTATTAAAGTGCATTTGATGTATTAACTGATTTATATATTTGATTGCAAAATTTATCATCTTTTTGGGCTAAATTAATAAACAGAACGCATTCATCATGCCTTTTGCACAACATGTCTAGCTCGTCATCCAACCCGTTGCGTGAAACTCGCTAGTGGTTTGCCATATGTTGAAATGTGTTGTTGTAGACTACAGCCCTGAAGCGCACCAGTAGACAGAAACTTTGTTTTCCCTAGATTGACACCCAATGTATCTAGCTCATGGCCCTCTGGTTGATAAAAGCAAATGAAATGACTAAAAGAAAACTATGCGTGCGATCTAGTTATTTAATTCTGGAAATAAAATAGATTGCACGCATAGTTTGCTTTTGAATTTTCTTTTAGTCATTTCATTTCTAATTTATTGTTCAGTTCATTTGCAAGTAAAATAGAATAGATCGCTTTTAAATTCAATTCTGTTTATTTACTTTCTGTCATAAATTATGAGTTTACACAATTTTATTTCAGTTTGTTTATTAATATGCAATGGTTTATTTATGTTTATGTTTATGAATTTGTTTAAGTCTACTTCGGAGTTCAATTTGCTTAATAAGTAGGTTTATTTCTTGCCTTTATGTATTAGGTTTACATCTGCATGAATTCAACTGAAGATTAGCTCATTTAGGATAGTTTTTTATTATTTTAACTGTGTAGACTACCATTCGGGCAACTTGTTCAGTCTATTATCCAGCCACCCCTTTCAGACCCATAGTTCAGTTTGTCATTCATCCCTTAGTTCTATTTTTAGTGTTTTTAATGTATTTTAAGATTGTTTTTAGTTTTGTCTTGTTGATGTTTGAATTATGTTTTGACTGTAATATTTAGATAATAGTTTTGTTTAACATTAAAGTTAAAGTTTAATTGTTTTAGGTTATTTATTAAAGTTTTATCATTTTCCTTACTTCTTTTCGACTTGAATATGTGTTAAGTTGTTTGTGTTTTTGTTTCTTGAATATTATTTCTGATTTTGTTTCACTGCTGTATTATTTTGTGTTTATGCTTTTTAGACTGATTTATTTCTCTTTGTGTGAGATTTAGTGTTGTCCTTAGTATGTTTTTAGGTTCTCTTTTATGTTGTGTTATTGTTGAAAGAACTTGTAGGATAGAACCTAATGATATTTCTTTTATTAAGTCTTCTACTTGCTTCTTTTATCAAGTTTTATTTATTAAGTTTTCTACTTGCTTCTAAGTTAAGTTTTCCTTGCACCCTAGTTTCCCATTTGAATAGTTAATTGTTGATTGTATTTTAGTTTAAAGATTGTTATCAATTTAGTTTATTATTCTGTCTTATTTTCATTACTTTAATAATTGCATTTTTAGGAGTTTGACTCGGTTTTTCATTCTGAAAGATCTTTCGATCTTTTGTTTGTTAAAATATTTACACAACACCCTCTACCTTCGCATATATTTTGCGTCAACTCTAAGCCTACCAACCCCGATTGATAATTAAATATCAGGTGAATTAATTTAGACATTATAACACCCAACACTTTTGGCGTCATTGCTGGGGAGTTGTTCTGCAAGGTAGAGTAGAATTATTTATGAATTTTAGTAATAGGTTGGTAGCGGGGGAGTGGTAAGATGAGAGGTAAGAACCTGCACATCTGTTATAATAGGATCCCCCAAATCCAGCAATAGCAATAGCATAGGTTTTCTTTAGTTTAAATTTTTTCATGAGAAGACTTAGAGATCCTCAGGGTAGATTTGTTAAGATAGGACAACTTATCGAAATCCCTACTAACTACCACAAGGGACGTAATTCCCCAATTACTAACTAACCAGAAAGGTATCAAAAGACGCCTATAGGAAGTAGTTCTACCCTGAAACCTAAGGAGACTCTATTAGGAGATCTTACTTGGGAATCCATAGAAGGAGAAGGAAACTTGGAAGGGGGTCCTAAGGAACTCATTTCGAAAGAATTTCAAGTGGGTCAACCATTAGAAATATCCATCCCTCCACTAGTTTCGAATCCAATTAACACAATTTTTTCACTAGTAGGAGATCCAAATTTTGTTGACTTTGTTGATCCTGCCAAGTAAAATCTCTCTTTGGAACCTCAGTGGATCCAATCATTTCTCAAATTGAAACTTCTACAGTAGAACCTACTATCCCTTTAGGATTCAATAAAAACACGGTTGATCAGAGGAATATCTCTCCCGAAAATGAACATGGGGATAGACGTCCATTATCACCTCGAAAGGAGCCTCCTAGGTATATTTACATTAAGAATCTAGATTATATGGATAGATGGGGAGAAAATGAATATCATGATGAAGTTATAAATGAAGATCATGATGACCCGTCGAAACTCACCTCCCACACCCCTTATAGCTCCTCCTGAGTAGGCACGAAGGAAACATTATGGAAACATGAACTGTCTTCACCCCCTTTAGTAAAGAATATAGAAGACCCCATTTATGTATCCAACGAATATATGGGGTGATTGTGTGGCCTCTCAGCACTAGTTAACATATATGCCAACTTTTGTTCTCTAAAAATCCATCTTTGTATCCCAAAGATAGGGATCGTGGCATATGAAATGTCCATCTGGAGGGAACCTTTGAGCTTGGTTTCCCAAGATCTTGACAACAACATTCCAAAATTTGGTGGAATGTCAGTTGCCACCACATCCATGACCAAGGTTTTGGTAGGGATCTAGGCTAGAGAGATGACCAAGTCTTTGATCAGACCCAAGCACTTGACTTTATTGGAATCAAAAGAGAAGAGATATTTGTAGGGTTTGGTTACTTCCAATCCCAGTTCATCCATGATTCTCCTGGGCATCAGATTGTGAGAGGCTCCTGAATCAAGAATGGCGTTATGCAGGATGGTGTTATGTATGTTTGGGATAACATATAAAGGGGGAAATTCTTCATCATAGGGTTCATCTACATGGGGGCCAAAAAAGATGGTGGGCCTATCATCTTGCAAATTTAGGCTATCAGATATCGCAGATATTTCTTTAGGAGGCTTCAAAACTATGGAAATTTTAGAATGATACTCTAAATTTTTTAACAGTTCAGTGAGGGGAATGGAAATTTTATCTTTGCAATTTCAGCCTCCAGAATGAATGAATTATGTCCTTGATCGGAGCTTCTGGGATTACCTTCTCTTCATTCCTTCCCTTTGGGATCTGGCACATTTTTGGAGTTATCCCTAGGAGGTGTGTCATTTTTAGGCTTGTTGGAAGGAGCCCTGTTTCATGTTTCTTAATTCTTCACGACAGGGACATCTCTGTTTCTCACGCTGATTTGTCTCTACGCATATAAGATAGCGAGTTGATATCCTCTCCTGAATTCATCTGTCTCATCCGGGGACACTTCTCCCCTCTCTGGATAAGCATTTTCATGTTCTTATTTGGTGATGAAGGTGGTGGGAGAGTCAGTATCCAGCTGATGAATTTCATCTTTGGCTTGGTGTTTTCCATCTTGATCCACAAAATTTTCTTGGAATGGAGGCCTAATAAGTGGATGGGGAAGGTTTGTCTAGTCCCTTTTCCTGTTCTGGATAACTTGTGGCCTTCTAGGATTTTTATTTCTATTTTGTTGTTCTTGATTCTTCCTGGGAGGCGGTCTTCCATATATAGAGAGCCTTTCCATCATCCTTTCCATGGTTCTCAGCATTGTATCTATTTTGGCCTCTTGTGAGCTAGAGGTAGAGGGTTGTTCAGGTTATTTGTCCTTTCTTCTTTCCCATTCATCTCTTCTCCATTCTCCCTCTTCTCTTCTCCTCTCTCCATCCTCCCTTCTCCATTCTCCCTCATATCTTTTCTTCTTTCTTGCAGCAGTCAAGTTTACCTTCACCTCTATGGTGTCTTTCATCATATCAGCTAAGGAGGCTGATCACCTTTCACTTAACCACAAGGTAAACTTGTCGTCAAAGGCTTCGACGTATTGGAGATACACAGAACCAATGGGAGGTTTGAACTGAGAAAGGATGGCATTGTATACTTTCATGAATATGTCAGAAAATTATTGGACAAATTCACTCTCCCTCCTCCTCATGGAATGCTATTTATAAATATATTGTTTAGGGTTCTTCTGGTCTACCCACTTTTCCTTGAAAGCATCCTCAAAGGCCTAATAGCTCCGAATAGAGTCATCTGTGAGGTTTTTATACCACTTTCTTGCTTCTCCAGCAAGGGTCTAGGAAAATAGTCTATCCTTGACATTGTCATGGTCTACTTCTTCGAGGTCTACCCAGTTTGAGAACCATCCCAAGTGTTCCTCAGCTGAATACCCCATTTCCCCATTGATTTGTCTAAGCCTTGTGGAGTACCTCGGAGGAAGGTTGTGAAGAACCGTGGGAAGGAGTATAGGGGAAAATATGTTTTCCATTCTTGGAGGTACAACAGGGCTTACAAGGGGGACTAGGACTGGCATGACATAAATTGGTAAGATGTGAGGAATAGAAGGAATGTGGGGAGTTGTGAAATTGGAAGATGAAGGATGATTATGCTTGGAAGCAATAGGAGACAAAGGTGTGGCAACATATTTCCTTATGACAGTGGAATTTAACTAGGTCAAATCAGCAATAAGTGTATGGCACTATGGGTTAGGAACCTGTTGGAAATATTCACCTAGAGGCTCTGAGGTCATGTGTGACCAATAAATAGGAGGAAAATCAAATGCATAGGTATCAGAAACCAAGTCCAAGAGGCTGGACTTAGATATAGTTTTGGGGAAGGTTAATCCAAACTCCTCATTACAGTATTCAGATATATCACTAACAGAAATAACACCTTTAGCAGGGAAGGAAAGATTTCTGATTAACATTTGCAGCTTGTTGGCCCTACGGATCAAAATTTATGAATCAAATACTTCTTGGAAGGATTCTACATCAGCATTTCTCCTCATGTGGGTTCTTTTGGCCGCTAGTATTTCCCAGTGGAGTCACCTTCAAAATTTTCATGGAGTTGCTAGAGCATGTACTACAAAATTTGTGTCTAGGACCCGCTGCCAGACCAGGTCATAGAACTAAAGCAATGCCATTTTTATCGAGGCGGTAGTAGCACTAGGTCCTGGGAAATGACGCCAAGATGTTAGCACCCTGTAATTTTCCTATGGTTATGGTAGGAAGTCACAGGGGTAACCATTTCAACTAACCTTTAGACTGTAGTCTAGCCTTATAGTCAGAGAGGGTTCTCTCTATGTCACAGAAACAAAATCACATATACATTTAGCTTAAATCAAGCTGTTAGAAGGCTATATTTCTAATATAAATTGGGTGTTCATATATTTAAAGATGGTAGAACAAACAGACAGAAAAAATCATTGGGAAATGGAGTCGAAACTTGATTCAATCAAGGGTATTATAGAAAAAATGAGAGGAGAATTTCCTTTGTACTCCGAGGAAAAGTAAAAATCACAAACAGTCAAATATCTTGAAAGGGTGATAAGGGAAAGAGGAAGAATCCCACTAAAGAAAGAGAAACCTATCTGTGGGTGAATCTATTGCACCACCTTTAGCAACAACAACAAATGAGGCTAATAACTGACACAGAGTGCTTAACTGAGAGCGAATTCTATAACAGTCATCATAAACACATCACAAATGCAACGTCGAATATGAGTAGCACTTAATGAAACAAATTCCTCATATGCAACTAGAGCACATTAGCAAAAATACATAGCAATGAACATGATAAAACATGAAAAATGGACTGAATGTAGAACACCGTGATGAATCTCAGAAACACCGTAGAATGTTTCTCCTTAACACTTTCAAGAAAGTTACAGGGACAAAAACAAGAGCAGAATGCTTTCTGAATAAAAGTTTCAACCCTTTCCTCATTAATTGAGGTCATATTTATAGTGCTATGGATCCCGAGACCAACCTCGAAACAAATCCCAATTCTGTTACATTATTTGGGGATCAAATCCTGAATCATCATTCAAATCCTAAAAAAATTCCTAAGGTGGAAGATTCACCATGATTTATGCCTCTACCAGGAAATATGATGCAACAGACTCTGTTGGACCCAAAATGGCAATACATCGTCTGATAGGCATGCTCACTTTCTTTGATAGTGATGCTCTAAAACATCTCCTAATGGTTTTAGTCTCTTAGGAACGATCTGCGTCATCAAATTTTGTCCATGCTTTAGCTTTTCTTCGCACCTACGCTAATCCTTCCCTTTTTCACTTTTCCCCATGCGGAATCAATCACGACCGTATATTTCCTTTACAAGGGATCCTAGTCATCCCTTGATATGGTCCTTTACACAATTTCGCAGTCGCTTACCTTATCAACCTCCTTGTATCTGTCCATCATGAAATCCACTAGAACCGTCGATCAGATCTCTGTGAGATCTACGCTATCCAAAAAATGATGTCCTACCATATTTCGCAGCAGATACTCTCACTAAACCTCATGTGCTTTTGGATCGCAAAAGAAGTTTGGGTTGCTGATATAATCTCGATCAGATCTCCACCATTCGACTGTGCAGGTCCCACAAACCTTTCATAGTGTCATAGTATGTTAATATCTACACAAATTCAGGCCATGAAAACACATGTCGTCCATGGATTTATCCCACCCAAGATCGTGGTCGTTCAATCATGAGGAACCTACAAGATTTCGTGGCCCCAAATTAGCTCACCCATCGTGCTATTTCTCATCGTGAAATTCTTTCCAGCCATAGATCTATGACACCGCTTAGATCGCGAACATCAAAACTTGGAGGGTGTGACTTATTTCGCAATCCTTCACAACTTATCTCTTCCCACAACTTTAGGCCATGAAATCCCTAGCAACCATTGATGTTTCGACTGAGTAACTGACACTATCCATTTCAACCATTGCATAATCTGTAGAGCCTCATGATGTCCCTCAAGGTCCTATGATAAGGGATTTTTTAGACCTTGTTCCCCTCTTTCTTATTTGCATATTTCCCTGTCAGTTGTTTAGCTCAAAATGGTGCCAATCCCACCTACAAAGCTCTTTGAAATTTAGCACTGGTATGAACCGAGTGCTAACAGGGCCAACATTGAAAAATTTTCAATTTGTTTTTGAATGCACCAAAATTCAACATGGAATAGTGGTTCTCACAATTCCATGATATGGGAGGGTTTCCAGACTCAAATATGATGGAAATTCCCAGTACTCAGCATCTTTGATCTCATCCTACTTTCATTTGAACTTTCTCGGATTGGCGTGCCTAGAATTATCGACATACCCATTCACTTCATGGTCGTTCTGATATTTATACTCATCGCCTATGTATTTCAAGATGAATATCATGCATTCTAGTTAGGCCCATGAGATTGGTTGCAAGAAGAAGGTTTCAACCGACATTTCATCAATGATTTCAAGCTACTCTAGATGAAAGAAAAAAACAAAGACAAGAAAAATATGATGAAGCTTGTGCAATTTATCAAGTACATGTTTATCAACCTTATCTCCCTTTCACTATATGCATCGACATGCATGTCGAAACAATTTTAAAAGAAACACCTAAAATAAATAGTACTACAACCACTAAACATGGGAAATAGTGAAATTTTACATGGAAGGACATGGAATGAAGATGAAAAATATGACGATTGTATAAAATTGAATGAGATTATGTTGGTTTCAAGAATAATATATTCTCTATTGGACAAGGCCAACCACATGAAGATGGAAGATCATATGGCCCCTTCCCCACCCCCTCACTTCACTCTCAATTCCTCAATACCCAACCTATCTACTATAAAATATTTGAAAGAAACATAATAGCAATCAAACATAGAAACTAAGAAAATAAATATTTAAGGTAAATGAATAGAACAAACTAACTGAAAACATATGAATACATACCTCGTACACTTCAATATTTTGATAACAATAATTTTCTTATTCATCCAACTCGTCATCTATATCATTTGGTTCGGAGTTCATGTTCAAAATATTGGCCATATCAGCATCATCATCAATTTCATCAATTACAAACATATCATAATCTAAAACATGGTCACCTGCCTTTGGTTCAACTTATTCAAGTTCTTTGTCTGACGCATAGTCAATAGCATCTTCATTCAGAACACTGTCTTCCACATCTCCTTGAAATTCTTCGGCATATTCATACGATTCATGAACTAACTGCTTCTCTACATCATATTCTTCTTCAATGTCATATTCTTCCACTAAAGTACACTTTACCAGCCTTCCTCTTGGATCATATCTAACAACATATCCCCAGCCTGATCTACCTGGACCCTCTATGTAAAATACATGTTCGCATTGGCTTGGAAGAACATAGGGCTCTGATCCTGGCTCAACATTACCAGTCCTTGTATTAACCATGGTAAAACCATTAGAATGTTGAATACCAGTTCTCTCAGGATCACATTCATTTATTCTTATCCTATACCATTTGACATCGAACAGAACTAATTTGAATGAATTAAAGTCACACTCAAGTATACAATACAAATACTCAATTTTTCATATTCTTGGGAATGTATGTCACTCCTAGAGTGGACATTAGTAACATGAAATACTATTGTTATCCCACTATCAGAAGTTTTCCTATTTTCATCCAACTTTTTGATGTGAAATTTGTGACCATTGCACCACATGGCCTTGTAGTGTTTCAACTACAATATGCCAAGAACGTGAACAAACATTGACAATTCATAACCATATTTATGCTTGGAAATTATGCAAATTATGAAAAAAAAACATGTCATATGCATCAATATAATTTAAAAAAAAACTAGGTAGCATGGGTGAAAATGCTTTCCTATTTATTTTTAAAACCATGTGCTAAATCAATTTCCCTTTGAATAAGGTTTGTATGTTGCATAAGTTTAGATTCTTAGAACCAATGTAGATACACCTTCCCATGTTAACCTACAATTGTTATAATTTTTACACCGTTCAACCCATACCTTCATCCAATCAAGGTTGTTTGCAATGTAGCGATGTATTGTATCCCACTTTGCACCAATTGTATTAAAATAAAACAATTAACATACAATTAGTTACCATAGTATACCTTCATACTATATTAATTAATCATATTAATAATGGATTATGTAGGATGACTAAAAATTAAATAAGTACGATATACATTAAAAAAGAAAATAAAATGTATTATAAATATCCAATATCTACTTACATTTCACTTTCCTCATTCTACCTTTCCTCACCAAGCCTTCGATGATGATTATCTTCAATAAGTATGTATTATGAACAGTACAAATAAGGCCTACAACATTTGAAAACCATCAGAAGAATAACAACAATGTCAAATATATTAGAATATATAGATGACCAAGTACCTAATTATATATGTTATCAAATGGATAGTGCATTAAATGCACTATTCTTCGGATATTCAATAGTTCTTTACTTTTAGTCGGATATCCAGCGATATCAGTCATTCTAAAAATAAAAAAATATAGTTATCATCTGACATTTTTCTTTGATTTTCATATACTGTTGGATTCCACCTTTGGATTTCCCGGCCATATGTATTAGTGAAGACTATTTGAGAGGTGTGGTATTCATATGGTCACTAATATGAATTAGTAAGGAGAAACCTTATTCTCTTAGAGACTCCACCATTTCTATTAGTAATCTATGTACTCTAGAGCTTCCTATCCATGGGTCCATCCCAATTGTCACTCTTCTTCCATTGCCCACTTTCTAAGCAAGCCAATCTCCTATTACTTCAAAATCCAAAATAAGATCCTTCCACATTATAGAAACATTCATTTATTGCTTATCCCTACTCCTGAACTATTCCTCAATGAAGAAAGTGTGTATGTATTGCTGTACCACTACCTTAATCCATAAACCATCACCTTGTAGTATCAACCAAACCCTGTTTGCAGCTAGGGCCCTAACAAAGAGGGTTGGATTATTAAGACCCCAACCAACAATATCTTTGGGTAGGGATGACGTTTCCTAGGATACCCAATGGAAAACCTTTTCTTCATCATTCCCCTACCAAAGGAAATTAAAATATATATTGCAAATATATTCTAGAATACCTACAGGTGAAATAACCATTGAAACCTAGTATCCTGGGATTTTTTCAAGGACAAACTTCATCAAAATCATATTCCCTCACCTTGAAATCCACTTATTACACCAAAGGAAAAGTCTCTTATCAATTTTTCCTATCATACAGACCTAATCTCTTTTATGATATTCATTTTCCTTAATAATGAAACCCAAATATTTTAGACCATGTTGCAAATCTACCACCTTGAAATCAAACAGTGCAGAGATCCATTCCATATATGTTGGTTCCAAATTCATAAAATAAATAGTATATTTTTCTGGTATTGTGGATCATCCCAATAGCATCAGGAAACAAAACAAAAAATTCTTTGATATTTTCAATCACCCTCTTTGATCCATATGAATAAATCATGATGTCATCCATAAATAATAAGCGGGTGATGAAAACAATTCCTCCTATCTTGAGTCCCCAGAAGGAACCACAGATATTTTCACGATTGATGACCTTGCTCAAACCTTCCACTACGAGGATGAAAAGGAGAGGGACTAATGGGAATCCTTTCCTTAGTGCCCTCCTCAGTCTAAAAAAAATTGAGCCAGAACCGTTGATAAGAATAGAAAAAGAGATAGATTGTACACATGCTAACACCTAATTAACAAATTGAAGTGGGAAGCTAACTTGTAATAAAACTAACCTTAAGTACAACAAGTTCATATGGTCATAAGATTTGGAAAGATCAATATTTAAGATGACACAAGGGAGATGCCTCAAATTTTTCGTATGAATGACCTCTTGTGTCCTACCAATGACATAATGTATTTTCCTACCTTCCAAAAAAGTAAGTTGTTCCCGTGAGACCGCTCTCGACAATATGTCCCACAATTGTCTTGCTATGATCTTGGAAATACGTTTATATATACAATTAGTTATGAAAACTAGTTTCTAAGTACATTAAATAGTACATCCACTTAGAACTTATAAAGAGTACATTTAAGTTTTTAAGTATTAAAAAGTTGTAAAATTTTTCACTATGTTTGGGGTTCTTTTTATGGAAAAGAGGGGAGAAACGTTGATGCTATTTTATGAATCAAAGGAAAGGAAAATATACCAAGTAAAGGGATATTATGGTTAGCAATGTAATCTAAAGAATTACAAAGCAATCTATTTACTAACTATACAATATAAATAATAAACTAGATATATATTGTATTATATATCTATGCACATAAACATATAGATGAAGTGAGAATAAGTAACTAGAGAACCAACAAATCAATAGTTGTTATTATATCCTTGAATATATATCAATACAATGAGAATGCAATGCATATTTATAATCTAACATGTATGGGAGTTAGTTATAATTGTTTAACTACCTCAATTAGTTAACTGACTACCTAAGATACTTATAGTCTAGCTCAACTTAGTTTACTAGTCAACTAACTCTCCTACAACGTCTCCCCCAACCTAAAATTCCTCTCCATCTTGAAGAAGTGATGAAATGGATGCAAACTTAAAAAAATAAATAATATGTCTCAAAAGATTTTTCTCCAATATCAAAGGTCTAGCTAAATGCTATATGTTTCTAGTATAGTTAGTGGATTTTTTTGTAGATGGACTTGGGTGGAAGAACGAATTGACTGGTGGCATTGGATTAGGATCTGGTTTCTCTGGTAGTCCTATTTTTCCTTTTAATGCAAATTATATATAAATGTGGTAGATGTGAGGTGCAATAGTTTTTAATTTATCTTCAAAGTTATCCTATTTTCCAATGCTTTTTTTGCAATTACGTTTGCATGCTTCATAAGGACAAGGTATTACTAATTTAGTGTTGATAGGTGCAATATATACTTTTAGGTTGAAGGCTTCCTTCATTTTCAACACTTTTTTATATGCATATGAAATTAGTGAATTCTAATGGTTAGATAACGCTCCCCTATTTTCCCCTCCCTTGATCTTTGTCACTTTGCTGCCAATTTGGCCCTATTGAACCCTTTGGGGAACTCATTTTGGGTATTCATTAAATTTGGGAGCAACTTGGGGTTTTGTGTGTCAAATGTGTCCCACAACTATTTTGGGAACTTGATTTCATGTCCTGAGTAACCCAAATACAAGGTTACTTTATTGGGGTCTACTCGGTCAAAGATTCCTTAACCCTTCTTTGTTTCTTGGTGCCAAGTGAATTATAAGTTCTTGGAGTCTTATCATGATTCTAGGTTGTGGCTTGCAAAACAAACTGTTGATTTGCGAGAAATTAAATGTTGTACATAATGAGAAACCCATGTATGAAATCAACATCCATGGTATGAATAATTCGTATGGAACACTATAAGCAACATATAATCTATCATTCACTTAGACCTTCAGGTCATTTGTTTTCCTATCTACGTCATACATGTCCTCTTTGTAAAGTCTCTTTGATTCTTCTTTCATTCTTGAAAATATATTATAGGTACCCCACCAAATTAATGTCAAATTGTAATCTAAATTCCTAAATCCTCTTCCATACACTTAGGTTTCTTGTTTCTATCACCCCATCACCTCTCAGAAGTACCTATTTCTTCCATTTGGTTTATCCTTTGACTACTCATTGTTTTGTGTAATACATCTCAATTGGTTTAGTCCTTTCCAAATATGGATTTGTTGAGTGGGCCCAATATTCGTTTTCCTTTCCTTTGTAATAATCATGGTGGCCAATGGATGGGTGGAATCATTTCATGGGAGTCTTGTTGTCATTGGAATCCTACATATTTGAGTGAAGTATGGTGCGTGAGGTGAACTATTTATATATGTTGTTGCTTTTGCTCGTGGAGGTCAGTGTTGATATAGCTATTACATGGACCTTAGGATGGATTGGTAATAGGGGTGCTTAGTTAATACTTGTTTGGAGAGGCAACTTGAGTATTTATATGCACATCTCTAATTATAGACAAGGTAATTTCATATGACAAAACTTCATATCAGAGCCAATAATCTAAGTAAAAGACAAAGAGGTAAAGTGAATATATTATTTTGCGTCCATATGAAGTATATGTTTATTATGGAAACATAGTTTCCATATCTCCATGGGTCACATGTAGTTTCCATATATCCAAGGGTCTAGTAAGGTTTACTATGTCAAGATGAAGCGTTGTCCTAAATAAAGAATAACTCTTATAACAAGAGCCACATGGTGGAAATGTCCCCAACATTGCTGCATGTGTTTGCGAGATGGAAAAATGCGATGCGATGGGAAGAGTAAGGAACATTGCAAGATCATTCAAGTGCATTAAACTATAAAAGCAAGGGAAAGAAAATTATAAAATTGGGAATTTGCAAACATGCATCAATTCTGGAAATACAATGTTATTTGCAAAAAACATAACATTGCGGAATTGCAAAAGTTTAAATATTAGAGAATACTCATTGGATATGTAAATGTAATGCAACTTTCGGCTCCAAACACTTTGTTTTTGTTTTTGAGTTTTATAGTACCATAAAGATCATTGAAAAAATTATCTTATTATGATAATGATAAAGGTAGATTCAAATTGTATATAGTTTGGAAAAAAATGAGGAATAAATAATCTAAATTACCTTATTAGGATAATAATAAAAATGAAGAGGAAAATGGAATTTGTATATACTCTCACTATAATCATGTATAAGTAATTGAAATTATCACATTATCAACCAGATATAGTTCCACCATAACCAAGTATAATGATAAATTGAATATACATGGCAAGTAGATATTATTATATTATAGCTTTAAACTATGTGGTTCAAAACATGGAAGGTTGATAAATTTCCACCAACAACCTTTACAATAAATAAAATTAAAATAATACGATGTGACCATGGAAATGTTTGTTCATCGTAGAAACGTTTGTCATCACAATATAAAGGTTATCCCTGAAGTATTCCTATAGCTCTTTCGAAGACTATGATAATGATTTGCTTGAAACACAATATTACATTTTTAAAGATGATACACTATGTAACATTGGATAGTAGGTCAATGTTTTTCTTCTAATGGATTAGCATGTCATTACAAATGCATTGAAATTACCTTTTATATGACAGGAGAAAACTAACATGTAAAAGTTAGTTCTTATTATAGCAGCGAGTCATGAATCATTAAAGAGTGGGTGGTTTTCCATGGTAGTCATCATTGGTTCATCTTTGGCAGAGTCTTCTTACTCCCTTAGGGAGATGCAATTATATGGAAAACTATGTTTTATTTAGTGTATGCCATAGATAAAATTATCAGCAAGCTATTTGCCTTTAAAGAGTGGTGGAATGACATTAACTTTTTCAGCTAATATTTTCTATATTATTTTTCTTTTATGTATAATTAGAAAACTACCTAGAATCAAAAGGTCAAAACAACAATTTTGTTTACCTGAAACATTTTAGAAGTGAACACGTGTATTCATGATACTACTTATTCACTTTTTGATGAATTTATCATATTTAAATTTAAAAAGCTAAAAAAAATTATTTTGAAATGTTTTGAATAATTTGAAAATGTTTTGAAATTGTCAAAATTGTTACAAGTATCCATCTATTTTCAAACTCTCTATTAACTATGTTTTTCTTTTTAAATGAATTTTTTATACTATTTCATTAAAAATCATATAAAAAACAATGTATATGATATTGATTATTTAATTTAATTTTGTAAATTATTATAATAATAAAAAAAGTAAAACCTTGAATGTTTTGTCTCACTTTATAAAATGAATTCTATTTTAAATTAAAAGAAATTTTCTTTAAATTAATTAAAAAATATAATGTTGATTGAAAATATGGTTAATTAAAATATTTGTATTTCATTTAATTATATGATATTGATTATTTAATTTAATTTAATTTTGTAAATCATTATAATTTTTTTTAAAGTAAAAGCGTGAATGTTTTGTCTCGAGTTATAAAATAAATTCTATTTTAAAATGAAAATATGTTTTCTTTAAATTAATTGACAACTATAACGTTGATTGAAAATATGGTTAGTTAAAATATTTGTGTTTCATTTAATTATTTCAAGTTTGATATTGAATGAAAACAATTTTATTTAAATAAACTTAAACAACTAAACATAGAACTAGAAACTTAAAATTGAATTGAAAAATATAGTGACCTCATCTCCAAATGAGAGTGTGAATGTTCTTCCAGTTCCCTTCCAAGCATGGCTTATTTTTGTTGAAAAACCCATGGTATGCCTTTTACCATTAACATGTATGCATATGATGTTGATTTAAACATAGGTATATATATTTATTCATTGTTAAAGCATGGGCATGCCTTGTTAAACCTTGGGAATGTATATGCACAGTGTGTCATGTTGCATTTTGTTCTCACTATTAAGCGTGGAGAGAGGACAAGGCGAATAATGTGTGAATGTGAAAGGTAAGATTTCTTTGTGTATATATATTTTTTCAAACATCAACTTATGTTAGCATGATATTAACAATGTCACTTAAAGATAGCAATTGATGTTATATATTTATATATATAGAATAGATAAATAGTATGATTTAGCTATAAATGTGATTCACTCCATGAAATTGTTGGACTCATTATCCAACCACACAAAAATAATTTGTCTTATTTTGGCCTAATTTACCACTTATCCTAAGTTTTGACTCAAACATGTGAGTGTATCATCAAACTGGATCTCCTCCTTCAATTAGGGAACCTAACTGATCCTCCACCTTCAATCAGGGAGCAAATATGGGTAAATTTGCATGAGATATGCACCCCACTCAGTCAACTGGAGTTGTTTCACCTCCTTCTCATCTAATTGGAGTGATAAAGGCCCCTCCCTCATTATTTATTATTATTTCAAGTTTAAATGCAGTTAACTAGAGTGTTAAAGGCGCCCTCACCTACCTTTGGTGACTCAGTTCAGTTTAACTCACCTAATTGAAGTCAGAAAGGATCCCTCACCTACTTGTTGGAATGCAGTTGAGTTCTATTCAGTTAGACTCAGTCTAAACTTCCTTCGAGTTAGTTATAGTCAATTATGTTGGAGTTAAGTGGTTAACTCATGTGCTGAGTGGTGTCTAACTGACTGCTAATCCACTCTCATGCACCCAATTTGAATGACCTCTCATGGATTCAAATTGCATGGCTATTCATGTCATTGTATTGCATTGTAATCAATTATTCTGATTAATGATAAGCAATATACAACTACAAGTATTTTTGCATTGTTCATGTCATTTCTTTGAGTAAAATTGATATATGTCATCTATAGTAAGTTTATGTCTTGGTCCTTAGATTGATGTGCCTCAATTTTATATGGTATCAGAGCCATGGTAGGACAAGGAAACTCTTCTACAGAGGATACAATGGATCTTTGATGAAGATTGAGCAAAATTTCTCAAAATTATTCCAACATTGTACCAAAAGCGGAGAGTTTTCCACATAGGTCCTGGAAATTTAGCCTTTCTCCCTCTGGATTATGTCCAGAGAATTCTATTCAGGAGTGAAGAAACTCCAAAAGTATAGTTTGTTTGACCTTATTTTTTTTGTTTTGTGTGGTTGTAGGTATCTTAAGAACTTCTATTGCATTTCATACAGCTACAAAAAGGACTCATCCTCAAGAAATCTTCTCACTCCTTTAAACTATCGTCAGTGGAAAGAGGTATTGAGATATCATTGCACTCCAAAGGACTCTATAGATTCAAAATGGGCACATAGAAAGATACAAATGTAGTAATAAAGAAGGGAAAATATTGGAACAAAGTAGATGAGGTGTATGATTTCCTATGCCTCTCCATTTTCAAGGATATTCTTTTCCATCACTCGGGAATGAAGACTCCCAAGGAAGTGTGGGAACAACTTTCTAAAATATTTGGCAAGAAAGATGATTTGAGAGGCTATCAATTTGAGAATGAACCAATCTCTCTCAATCCAGGAAACTTTGAGACCATCAATGAATTCTTTACTAAGTTTAAGCACCTTGTGGTCCAATTGAAGCAATGTGAATTTGAGAAGAAATATGATCAAATCATTCTTTCTATCCTTTCGAATATAAGACCAGAATACTATGTCTTTGTATATACCTTCCATACCGAAAAGCTTACAATTACAAATTGGAAGATGTCAACCCTAAATGCATTCATTGAATCCCTTAACAACGAGCATGATAAACTTGTTCATCTGGGATCCTTAAGATCCTCCAAAGATCAATATTTGTTTGCTGGAGGACCCAAATATTTGAATGCAAAAGGAAATAAAAATAAAGAGAAGTCTAAGTTTGACCCTCCCAAGCATAAGGATAAAAACCAGTAGTTGGATGAGCCCTTAGGTTCGAGGAAAAACAAGCAATGGGGAAAATAGAATACAAAGTGTGTTAGAATGTCATCATTAAGCTAGCATTATATTAGGATCTTTAACTGAGAGAATAACAAGCACAGCAATCAAACACAAGAGACAATGAACACAGTGTTTATCCTTGAGGAAACCATAAATGGTGAAAACCCTGCAACTTCCTCAGAGATAGAATCAGCACCAAAAGTAAATCCCAAAAACATAAACATGATCTCCACAGCTTCTGTCTCTCTCTCTCTCACTGAGAGAGCTTCTCCTCTCTCACTCATGTGTCCCAATGAGTGAGTGTGTGTATGATAAATAGAGAGACTCACTCTCTATTTATATTCTTTCGTTCCTTGGAACCCACTCCAACATGTCGGCCTTACTTAACAATTACTTACTAGAGCCGACATATCTAGGAGTGTCTAATAACTCTAGTGCCCCACAAATTGTGGGGAATTTGCCTCTTCCGGCCAATAGGAGGGTAACACAATGGTGGGGACTATTGCCCCGACTTACAATGACTCACCTAGGGTCAACTTCACTAGTATAGTCTAATAACCCTGGGGCTCCATAACTGTGGGGACCTTAACCCTTGACCAATAGGAGGGTTACCCACAATGACTTGACATGACTTTATCATTATAGAAACTTCCCAAAATAAGCATCGGGGTATGACATGACTCAATTACATTACAGACACATCCCAGAATAAACATCGGGGTACAATACATAAGATATACAGATGAATACATTCTGAAGTTACAAATACATCAACACTCTCTCTTAACTAGGAAGGTATTCTCTCGACACAATATATCAGCACAAGTCTTCACAGAGCTGGTCCTTTTTCATACCAGATGTGGCAACTACTCAAAGCTAGTCCTTTTTCATACTAGATGACTCTTCATAGAGCTGGTCCTTTTTCATACCAGATGTGGAACCTACACAGAGCTAATCCTTTTTCATACTAGATGTTTCTTCACATATCCATCCCTTTTTCATGCTAGATGTGGTATCCACATAGAGCTAGTCCTTTTTCATACTAAATGTGTCTTCACAAAGCCAGCCCTTTTTCATGCTGGATGTGGTATCCACATAGAGCTAGTCCTTTTTCATACTAGATGTGTCTTCACAGAGCCAGCCCTTTTTCATGTTGGATGTGGTATCATCACATACATCTGACAATGGAAGGAACCAATCCTCTCGCCATGTCACAGCTCTTACATCTGACCATGGAAGGAATCAGTCCTCTTACCATGTCGAAAGGGCACATCACTTATATCTGACCATGGAAGGAACCAATCCTCTTACCATGTTAGAAGGGCTTACAAAATCATCACTTCCCTTTGGAGGGAACCTTGATATGGAGAACACCAAGATTCTCCCTGAAGTACTCAAACTTCACTCTAGCCATTTCTAGCATAGAATAACATCAGGGCTGATTACATCCAAGGATAACTTGTGAGCTTCGCCAGGACCTATTACATCCAAGGAAAACCTATAGGACCAATTACATTTGAGAAACCTACAAGCTTTGCTAGGATTTATGCTCAGATGACCTGTCTCACCAACTATTCTAGAACTCCCTCTTTCGAGAGATCTCAATCTGTATCACAAACTAGACCTTTACTGCTCCTCTCTGCATCATACCAAAAATTCAAGTCAGATCAATCAAATCAAATTGTAGTTTTCAAAAGAAACATACTACCTCCCAAATCACAAGTGGAAACATCTTTTGCCTCAGCTGTACTCAATGCCATGCAGGAATCCATCCTACCAACCAAGAGATCACACATGATCTCACACAGAAGAAGCACCCTAAAGTGCTCTTCCTATTAATGGCACTACCCAATCTGAATCCGTATAACCTTCCAGGTTAATCTTCTGATTCGTATCATACTTGCAGCCATCAAGTGAACATGTCTCAATGTGTTCACAATAAAGCAAGTATCTGGTCTCGTATCCATCAGGTACATCAAGGAACAAATCATCTGATGATACATCATGGCATCAACTGACTCTGATGAAGCAACACTCAATAACTTTAGGTTCGATGCCATAGGTGTGGTCATGCATTCTATCATCCTGAACCTCTTTAGGATCTCTACTCCATGCCTAGAATGTAGTGCATCAACACATAACAGGAGCATCACTAGTCTTCCACCTTCAACCTTGAAGCAAAGGTTGGAATCCACTTTACTCTCAGTAAAGCCTAGAGTCATCAGTAATCTGTATATCCTTTCATACCATGTTAAACCTCAGGATCTTCTGCAGTCACTCCCTCTGTCTTCCATACTCTATGCACTGAAACATTTTGTACCAGAGTGACAAGTAGCTTCCTATGCTACTAATATTTTATGTATCCATCTAGGATCACTAGATACCAAGATCCTCTATCTTGAACCTTTTCAAAAGTTCCTCTTGCACCCATCTATGAGCTTGTCATCCTTTATCCACCTTGTAGCAAAGGTTCAGATCTTCATCAAGCTCCTCATGTATGTGTTATCCCATGGGTGTCTTCTAAGCTTGTACAAGGCCTTCTTTCATTTGCACACATGATTCTGCCTATCATGTCTCTTCACTTGCAATGGCTGCAAATGTCTCTTCGTAGTCTATGCCTTCTTTTCTTGAGAAGCCTCGTGCTATGAATCTTGCCTTATATCCCACGATGTTTCCATCTACTACATAATGGAACTACAAAATTCCCTTCATGTATCGATACTGCATCCTAGACATCAATCTTCCTGAACTAATCTTCCCTTTGTTCTTGGAAGGTTCTGCATCAATGATGTCACTACATTCGTCATATTATTTTTTATTTTGAAATGTCATCACTTGTTCTTGAAAACAAGTCTCATCCTTCTTTGCATGTAGTCGATTATGTATGCGATTTTTCCTACAAGTCAAATGCATTTGTATGGTTAGAAAAATTTCATAAGGAATGTTCATACTGGAGAATTCTTATGCATAAATATATGATCATGCAACTACTTTAGCCAATACAACATTCATCCATATCTCATGGAAAATTTTCTAGATGCCTTCCATCTTCACCAAGACAACATTGGGATTGTGCACTAATCCAATATGTCAGCAAAGAGGTTTCATTCTAGATAAGTAGAAATGGAGAGTTGTATAGCACCATGAGCTACTTACCCATCTCATGCATATTAGTAGTATACTGGCATTGATGCAAACATTCTATCATGCATAATACATCAATTGAATATAAACAAATGCATAACAAAAACAATATCATGAAATGCCAATTGAATACTAATCTTTAGTTGTTTCGTGGGTAGACTCCTTGAGCCTTTAGCTTCATCGTCTTCTTCATTCATAATAGCATCATTTCTTATCCAAATGCTAAGATGGATAAGAGGTTCTTCAAGAGTTTATTTCTTCATATTCCTCATCGCTTGAGGGATATTCTTTCGATGGTGAGAGATAGATATTCAGTTGCTCACATCTTCTCTTCTCTTATTAGTAGTTGAGCTTTTTATTGTGTGTGCTCTTCTCAGAGTCTGTTGAAAGTAATCACTTCCTTCTAGAACACATTCTTTGAATGAATGAATCCCATGATCTTGGGATTCCATTCAATGTGGTTATCATAACTTCTTCATTCTTTACTTCTTCTTTTACCGCTTCAACTTGTTCTTTGATTTGAGAGATGACTGTATGGTCTCTACATTCTGGATCTTCACATTCTTCAACCGGTTTATTAAGGTCATATTCCGATTTATATTCTTCCCTTAAAATAGCTTGGTTAAGGAATCAAACATATTCGATGTCTTTAGGGAAGACACTTGTGGTACAATTTGATCTGTGATTGAATCAACAATAATCTTCTTGGCCTTGACCAAGTTCTTCTGGTGTAAGGCTTTTAGCCTCATCTCCCTCTGAAACTTGAACCTCTCTACTCATGTAGGTGTCCAATTCATTTTCTTCAGAGAGATCAAATACTTCCATGCTTGGAATTTGTCAACTTTACCAATATTATCATCAAGCTGATGTGATAGATCACTTTGAAATGAGAACCTCATATGCAAGTGGGAAAAGATTATATCTTACCGATTTGAGGTGTCCGTCCTGGTTCCGGAGCTGGATGATCTAGGGTTTGTCAGAGAAACCCTAATTTTAAAAAATTGGAATCTTTTAGATTTGATTGGATAGAGAGATATATATCTTCAAATGGAGCTGTCCAATGTACTCCTTTTCTGAAAACAGTGGAGGGAATCTCCTGGAATAGAAAGCCCTAGTTTTCCAATTTCTGCTGCAGAAATTCCTGTTGTTGTTTCGGTGATATCTCTGAATTTAATGCTCCTCTATGTCTAAAAATTTTCACTGAGGTATACTTGCATGTTCTTGATCCACCACCATAGTTTTCATCAGAATTGGTTTCACCAATTGGGACTTATGAGTGTTTTCCCAAGATGACCTGTTACAGGACTGTTCAGAACAGTGAAGTTGTACAAACTGCCACATGTCACTGGTTCATCTTTTGAGTCTGAATTTCAGACCATAGAAATAAAATTCTGTGCACTTTCTGGCACATCTTCATAAATTTCATTTGGACCTTTGTAGCTAAATATATAGAAATTCTCCCCAGGTGTCCTAATTCTCGAAGATTCTAGAACCCTAACTTGGAGGGATCATATATCCTAGAATATAGTGAATCTGAGGCTGAAGTTTGGATACAGTGTAATTCAAGATGTTATATTCAGCCTCTATAATTTTCAGGTCTGGAACCATGTTCAATATCAGGATATAGTGAATGTACCAAAACTTAGCAGTTTTAGTATTTAGGGTTTTTCTAGCTCGGGGTCAAACTAGGGTTGGACTTTCCCAGAGTTTCACCCAACCAAAAATATTGATCCAGGTCTCTAAACTTCAATTTTGATGAGGAGAAAAATCCTATGCTGGAATCACTAAAAAATTCCTCTTCTGTAGAAAGCCCTAATTTTCCATGCCAAAACTGAAAATGCTCAGAATCGAATTCCGCTTCGACATAAAGATGCGCCCTTCAATGTAGAGTTAGCCTAGCATACCTTTACTGATGGATTGTGGAGAGAGACCCAAAAATTAAGAATCCCTAGCTTCTATAGCTGCATAATGTCTTCTTCTCAGGTTAGCTCTGATACCATGTTAGAATTTCATCATTAATCTAGCATTATATTAGGATCTTTAACTGAGAGAATAACAAGCACAGCAATCAAACACAAGAGACAATGAACATAGTGTTTATCCTCGGGGAAACCATAAATGGTGAAAACCCTGCAACTTTCTCAGAGATAGAATCAACACCAAAAGTAAAACCCAAAAACATAAAGATGATCTCTGTAGCTTCTATCTCTCTCTTTCACATTGAGAGAGATTCTCCTCTCTCACTCATGCGTGCCAATGAGTGAGTGTGTGTATGATAAATAGAGAGACTCACTCTCTATTTATATTCTTCCATTCACTTGGAACCCACTCCAACATGTCGGCCTTACTTAACAATTACTTTCTAGAGCTGACATCTCTAGGAGTGTCTAATAACTCTAGTGCCCCACAACTTGTGGGGACTTTGCCTCCTCCGACCAATAGGAGGGTAACACAACGGTGGGGACTATTGCCCTAATTTACAATGACTCACCTAGGTTCGACTTCACTAGGATAGTCTAATAACCCTAGGGCCCCAAAACGATGGGGACTTTAACCCTTGACCAATAGGAGGGTTACCCACAATGACTTGACATGAATTTCTCATTATAGAAACTTCCCAGAATAAGCATCAGGGTATGACATGACTCAATTACATTATAGACACATCCTGGAATAAACATCACGGTACAATACATAAGATATACGGATGAATACATTTCAAAGTTACAAATACATGAACAAAGTGCTCTTACTGTGCTAAAGGATTTCATCTCGAAAGATATTACATGAAGAGAACTATTAATCAGATGGCCCTTCTGCTTGAGAAAAACAACATCCCTCTTCCAGAAGGTGCAAGGAAGAGGGGTACCCAAGATCAGAATAATCATCCTGAAAGAGGACATGCACTCATGGATAATGTTTTGAAACCTATAGATCTACTCATTTACTATGGAGATTTGAATCATATGGTTGCATGGAAGGATTATTTCACATCGATGGATTTCAATAGATGCATCTCCATTCACATGGAAGATGACTCAGAAGTCTCATCAAAAGGAAAAGGTACTATACATCTAGAGCGTGGCAACTTCAAGAATGTTTTTTATGTTCCCTCCTTAGCTTCAAACTTGTTGTCTGTATATCAAATGACACACACTGGTTTTCCTAAAAGATTTATATTCATCCCCAATGATGTTGATATATCTGAGATATTCACAGGAAAACTCATTGTTGTAGGGAAAGAAAATCATGCTATTAAGACCTATGAGTTTTCCAATTTTGTGCCTGATTCAAAGCCTAGTGCCCTCCTGAATCATGGGAATGAGGTCAGCCAGTTGTGGTATGAGAGTTTTGGAAACCTAAATTATAAATATTTGCAGTTTCTACAAAAGGATTCCATGTTGGAAGCCCTTCCAACAATCAAATCCTTAAAAGGGATCTGCAAGGGATGCATAGTCGGCAAGCATCCTAAGCATAAGTTTGATCGAGGAAACGCTAGCAGAACTACATGCATTTTGGTGTTGATCCATTCTGATATAATTGTTCCAATGCCAAATACCTCCATCAGTGGCTTGAGGTATGTGCTTACCTTCATAGATGACCTTTCAATATTTACATGGGTCTATTTTCTCAAAAAGAAATCGGAATTTCTAGAAAAATTCATAGATTTTAAAGCTTCCGTTGATACTGCTATTGGGAGAAATATCAAAGCTCTTAGATATGATAATGGAGGTTAATACATTAAATCATAGCTTCTATAAATTTTTGTGGAAAATGGGATCAATATCCAGCACATTGTTCCCTACACACCTCAACAGAACAGTGTAGCAAAAAGGAAAAATCGGGCACTAAAAGAGATGACAACCTGTATGCTTGAATCTAAAGATTTGGCTGCAAATATTTGGTTTTAGGCTATTAATGTTGCTGAATACATTCATAACAAGGTACCACACTCATCCATCAAAGGGAAAATTCCTTTCAAATCTTACACTGGTCACAAGCCTGATGTGTCCAATCCCAGGGTTTTCGAGTCCACTACTTGGGCTAGAATTCCACTAAATAAAAGGAAGTCTTTGCAACCACAGAGTGTTGAGTGTATTGTTAACAGAAAAAAAATTTCACCTAGATTTCTATGGTCTAAACCATAATAATACATCATATTCTCTCCATTATTTCCTTCATTTTGACCTTCACAATTGTATTTCCACTAAATATGGTCTAAAACATCATTATTCCTTCCCCATAAATGAAAGGAAGATGAACATTTATTGTGATTTATCCTCACTCTCTCCAAAAAGGAACAAAAAACCATAAAAATAAGAATGGGTCAAAATACCATAGATAAATACCATGGACAATAAAATACTATGGGTCATTCCTATGGTAAAAAACCCTTGGGCCATCCTATAAATACATTGTGAAGGACTCCTCAAAAACACTTTTTGCAATTTGCTTTTAGTCACCTATCATACTTTTCTTCCATTATTTTTCCATGTCATTTCCCACAGTGTATGCTGATCTTTATACATACCCAATTTGATCCACATTCCCCATCTGAAAAGTAGTTGTGGAAGAGACTGGAGACCAAAAACGTGGAGCTGCGACACCATTTCCAACGATGGCTATGGTGGCCCAATATTGCATAAAATGTATCTTTTGTGTTGTTTTGCATTATATATCATGAAAATCTAAAAATATTTTTCTTGTTGTTTTTATTTTCTATTGTTATTGGTGAACTCTACCCTATGATTTGCATTATCTAGGGTTAGTTCTTTTGCACGTAGCTGGGGAGAAATACCCACTACAGTTTTGGGGACTCCACTTGGTCGATATATAAAGATATTTGTTTTTGTAGGTTTTATTATTGGTTTTTTCTCCTTTCCTACCTTCAGTCGTCACAGATTTGACCCCCTTGCAGCAGATCCGAACTAGTGTTGCTTTAATGCCTACCCCCCAGCCCTATCCAACAACCATTTTTCAAAAAAATTTAGTTTCAATCGATTCACACCTATTCGGTCAAAAGATGCAACCCAATCACACCTTTTTTCCCAATAAGTGTGGCCTAGGTTATGCATTTTTCCCCAATAAGTGCAACCTGGATCAGAAATCCAGATCGCGCTTGTCCCATCTTTCGGAGCGATCCTAGTTGCTACTATGGCTTGGTTTTGTGTGACCCGTCGCACTTAATCCTATGTTTTGTGTGACCTGAGTCTTCCGACTATTTTTCTGCCTTGATCATGAATGTTTCCCAATTATGTGTGACCTTGATCGTGCATGTTCCACTAACAAGTGTAACCTGTATTTTTTTAGTCTGTTTGAGATCCTTTTTCCATACCCCTATTTGTGTTTTACCCCTTCTTGACCTATTTATGTCCATATTTGATCCATTACGGCCCCTTGGTTTGTTTTGAGGATCCATTTTCCTTGTATGTGAGCCTCTTGAGTTTAGATTTGTATTTGAGACCCCTTATGTGTTTCCTACACCTTGGCAAGTTCCTTAGACGTTCATTTACTTGTGTTGATTTTATGTTTTGGAAGAAATTAGTTATGATTTTGCATGATATTTATTGTGATTTTGCATGATTTTGCATGATAATTATTGTTCTTTACACATCTCACACCCTAAAAAAAAAAACACTTAGTTCATGACCCCAAGCTAGCCTTAAAAATAATCTAATACAACCAACATTGTAACCTCATTTGAGGACAAAACAATATTGTATCTAAGTTAGAGCATTGGGGATAGGAATCCAAACAACACCCCTCTGTCACTCACATCTTGAGACATAATTGTTGTCCATTATGGGACCAAAATCCTCTTGTACTTGTTGACATGGTGAACACCAGTCTGTTGAGGGAGGGCCTTACTTTGCAGGAGTAAGCCACAAAGAAGGGGTTTCGAAAGTCAAGGTGGAATACTGCACTCCATCTTGTACCGAAGGATAACCCTTCAGAGTCCTCCTTGCAACACCCAGCTAGGGATCAAGGCACAAAGATTTAAGTGCCAAGAAACCAACCAAGCATTTCATGAACGAGGTATACAAGTTTCCATTCTTTCTAGGGATATTTTACCCACAGGTCCTTCTCAGTAGTAGGATTCTCTTATCCTATTTGTTCTTCCATTTCGTATTGTCTGATTGGGATTTCATCACCCTGTTGAGGATATGATTTGTTAGGGGCTTCCATCTTGTAGCTAGGAGTTTGCTTGCACTCATACCCCATAGGTTAGTGAGTCATTTTTGTTTATAGGTAGTGTTTCTTGTTGGATTTTTTTCCACTTTGTTGTAGACTCTCCTTGTTGTAACCCACTATTGAAGTTCGGTTTTAGAGATTGTCATTAGCTTGTGAGCCACCATTTGTACGCTGTCCTTCTACACACTCGGCTGTAGTTGGGATTTTGAGCCTATGGTTGATACTCTTGAGTTTCCATCCATTACATAGTACTACTCCACCATATCATCATAGCTCCACCACTTTACTCGCATAGGCATAGGGGGCACACCCCTCAGTTCAGTTATTTGAACCGTCACCATCAAATCCATATTTGACATCGTTCACCACTTTCGGAGGCACACATGGCCTCTGAGTCTGATTCAGATTCCTTGTTATGGAGAAAACTTCCTATGGCTTGCGGTGTACCACAATAGACAGAGAAACCACAAAAATCAATTCCTTCCCAATATGCAAGAGAAATAAAACATCTAACACTAAAGGATCTCTAAACATACCTTATTCTGGACGGTTGTAGTAGATCCTCGTTGAGATTTTTCCAATCCTGCTTGCTTTAGCAATTTACTCTCAACAACAATAAACAAGGCAAGCATGCTATATGATATAGTGTTAGGACTACTCTAGCATATATAATCAATGATACATAAGCAATTAAACACATCCATGCATTCAATATTCATTTAAATGTACATCATTGGATAGGAAAATATATTTCTATTAAATAAATCGGAGATTACATAAGTGACAACCTATGTCGGCACGTCTGCAAACCGGAGAAATTAGGTCCTCCACTTGGGCCTCCACCACCTCAATCCTCCATCTCTCGATAGAAAGCTCACAAGCAAAGGAAAGCTTGGGAAGAACACAAATTCACCCAAGGGACAAAGGGATGCAAACTCAAGAATAAGCAAGCTATGACAACAATGGATTATAGTTTTCTTTCTCTTCAGTTCCCCTCTCTTCAATGTATCTAAAGGGTTCCTTATATAGTGATTCAATGGGCTAATGGAAGGTCAAATCTGAGCAATCTCAAGGCATATGGAAGGCTAAGAGACCAGTGACTCAGATCCATATCAAGAAAAACTCCAAAAATATTTGGCCTTTTGCACACATCCCGATGTACGCAGGTTTAAGGGTAATATGTGCGTATATACATAAGAAAGGGATTAAAAATCGTGTACAAAAAATTAAGGTTGTTTTTAGGGATGATATTGGAAACATCAAAGGTACAAAAATAGTCCATGGGGTCCAAATATTCTATAGAGGGACAGGGAAGGCCATAAAAGTGTGATCAACCATGTGTGGTAAAATCAGCTGTAACAGATTCCCCCTAATGTGTGAGGTCAGAGGGGTAACATGATGGCCGAAATACATTATAAATCCATCCCAAAAGTGGAGTGATGAAGAACCAGGTGGAAGAACCAGCCATCCAATAGTATATTACAATAATCAAACTCTACACATGACTGCAAATGCATATAGCAGTCCCAAATACATGAGAGTACAATGGCCATGAATAGGCATGGTATACGAATTGTGTCATGTGTGGTCATCGCCATATACAATATATAATAGATCAAAATCTCCATGATGAAGATATACAAAGGATCAAGATCTCCATGAAAGTTGAAGATATACAATGGATCAAGATCTCCATAATGGCTAAAGATATCTGACATACACTGGAATCAAGTCACGAGAGCTGAAATCTCATGAACACTGGCATGATCAAGGAGGTAGCATATATGAAATGCCACCAATGTGGAAAGTATTCTACACAAACCACTACGAGTACATGTCCTACTATGTGAATAGAGGTGTCGAGGTCAAACATAGAATTCCATCATCTGATTACTGGTCATTGATGTATACCGTTAACAGACGCAAGATCACCCACCGATAATGAAAATGGGAATCAAGGTACTAGAGTGCAATCTAACAAGTGCAAATAAATGTGTTGAGGTTGAACACTTGGAAGAATCCATTGATCAAGGGACATTGATGTATTCCAAAAAATGTCGATGGCAAGAGAACCTGCCACTGATGACTATCAATCTCAAGGCACTCAAATGAATCTAGACTCCTATCACATAATAAATGATCTGAATTCGATAGGATGGAATCCGCTGAAAGGAGGGCATTAAGGCATCCCCCATCAACCAACATGAGCAACTCCGCAACATTGTATAATGTGGAAGGACTCGAACAATATGTACACGAACCAGTAATAGTACCGGGAATGGCCGACATGCAAAGTCAAGATAACTGAGGAATGGATGACTCAGGCTTCAACTTCCTTTGAACAAAAGCATAAATGTGAATGGTGACTGAATGTAGGCAGCATAGACTCGATATACAAACTGGGACATCTCTGCGACACATGAGGAATCAACAGAGGCTCCATAGGGACTGGAAGCTTAACCAGTCGGTGGAGATAAACTCAGAGAAACTAGTACAGCTCCTAAAGTCAAACTATTAATCCAACCAATGGGTGTGATACACAATGCTCTGTTCAAAGGCAACACGACTCAACTGCTGCCAAAGATATCATCTTTTCCTGTCCAGATTTTTGGTTTTTTTATTTTTTTTTTGGACTTTTTCAGATATTTTGAAAATATTGAGAAAGAATAAAAGTGATTTATAGTTACAAAATTTCTAGGAGGAGACAAGTGTCAAAGGGAAAACAAAATAGTTCCAAGCAATGGAACATACCTATGCTCAATGTAAGGAAACATGTGCAGGATAACAACACTCGGGGGGAAAGTCCCCTCCTGGTAAAAAATGGCGAATTGAAGCTGCAAAAGATATATAAAAAGGTTATGCTTGGCTAGACATGAGACAAGATCGGGCTATGTGGCTGATAATCAAAGTCAGGGAATCCAGCATAAGGCTCAATAAGGCAATCAAAATGCATGATAATGCAATTACAACTTGACATATACAAAGGAGTCTGGGGAAAAGGGAAGCATAAAGGTCAAGAGGAGTATGAAGCTCTTGCTCAAATTCATGGCGGTACTATACAAAGGACTCCCACACCCTATAGGAGAAATGTCAGCATGGGAACCAAATGCAAAAGAGGATATAAATAGGGTACCTATGTATGGTGAAGCTCTACCATTCACAACATGTCACTTCTAAAAGCAGCAAGAAGGTTCCATGATAAGATGGAATGGGTTTGTACCTAAGGTTAAAATGAAATAGTCATAAGGTTATGCAAAATGTAAACAGATGTGAAACCTAACCTATATGCCAGTTTAGACATAATACCTTATGTAGGCATGAATGGATCAAAGCCACAATCAAATCGCATTCAAAATGGACTCCTACAACATCAAATTAGTTCAAACGGTCCAAAATGGTCAAAAACTATAGAAAGTGGGTAAAAAATTCAAAATTTTTCTATAAATAGTAAAAAAATTAAAAATTTTCATATCATTTGAAAGTTTTATGCAACATAGTGTATTTGAGCTCAAAACTTCAGAAGCAAATTTCGGTAGCATTGTCTAGCGGAATCTCTCCCCGTTTGATCCAAGTAGATTCTCATGTCCTCCTCTTTCATTTTCATGCAATTTTTTTTAATTTTCATTGTCCATTTTATTTTTTGAGCCATCCATACTTGCGCATTTCAGCGCACGCGGAAATCGAGCTTTTTTTCGTGTATAGGTCTCACCATTCATGGAAAAAGCACCAAAAACCATGTACAAACATGACTGTTTTGAGAACAGTCATGTATAGGGTCGCAAACAACGTTTTCAAACACAAAAATTGATCAAAACTTTGGTTTTTTATGCAGGATGGTGCTAGAGTGGAGGGAAAGAGAGCATGGTGATGTGGAGGAAGTTGTGCAAGGTGATCTAATGGCCCAAAAAGCATTACAGGCATGTGGTGTTATACCAAAATCCTATCACCACCATGTGATAAGACATTTGACTTACATACTTGCCCTTAATCCCAACACTTGGAGTGGAAACCCATGTTGATTGTCAATCTTTCATGAAAATACTTAGCACCGTGCTTTCCTCATTATCCATGAGCGGTACCTTGCTCGCACCACCTGTATCTTGTTTACCATAAGCAGTGTCACTGCTTATAGCCTTTGGTCCATAAGCATTTTTAACTTGAACTGCTTTGTCATAAGAGGCAAAAGGTGATACCCTGGGTAAAATGGGAAAAAAGAGAGGTTTCTCAAGGTTTCTAGATCATGAGCCTCGTGTCCTCTCTTATCCCTGACATTGTGGGTCAGTTGAGCTCGAGATCCCCCATCATAGGATCTTAGAGGCCACCTCATACACAAATCTCTCAACCATTCCTATCCATTGAGCCTTATAAATACAAGCTCATGTCCATGGTTGAGGGGGGAGAACCATAGAGGTATTGTTATGATGTTGGTTTGACCACTTGGCCCAAGCCATTGGAGAGCATAGAGAGTGAAGTTGGATATTATGGGGATGAAGTGTTGGTTTCATGGAGATGCATCTCGACACTAAGGCTTAATTGGTTGTAAACTTCTCCATTCATCTTAATGCAAAGATGATTTCCATCCCACATTACTCTTGTTGTTTATTTCACATGTAAATTTTGTTGGATTCCTTAGTCACTGACATGGATGAATAGATTATGTTCTGGTAGCTTTGATGTGTTTTCATGTTTAATCTGATTGCAGGTACACAGGTCTACTATCGAAGCAGCATTCCAAGTATCTACGACATTCCAAGTACCGATCTAGCCAAGCCACTGGAAGAAGTACCTGTTGATGGGATTGTTGGTTCAATCTAGTCCCCTTCAACAGTAAAATCTACCAAGAAACCCCAGACTGCCACCCCTACTCCTTCGACTCCTAAGGTTTCTGCCAAGGTCAATTCTATTCAAAGTACTCAAACCTCGGGCAATAATAAAAAGAAGGGTAAAAATAAGAATAAAAAACCCGAAAACCAACAGGAGAATCCAATACCAACCAACAGTGATAACGATAAAGGGAAAAGAAAGGAAAAATATCCCTGTCTGCTATGCGGAGGTGACCATTTCTCAAAAGAGTGTCCCCGTTGGGATGAAATCTCCCAATTTCTGAAGTCAAATACCGCACCCACAGTACTCATGGATCCTTTTCCCTCTCAACAACAACTAATAGACCACATGTCTAATCAAGGTAACTCTAGTTCGTCAGAGGAAATTCGTATGATGTCCTCAGATACCATTAATTTGCAAACTTGAAGCCATAATTATGACAAACCCGCAGATAAGAAAGAAGATCATTATTCTTCAGGGAAAACTCCCTCTACTAGTTCTCTTGAATCCTCGTCTACTGTCCACCTATCCATTGAGAAGCCTACTCTCGACATGATTTTGCGTCCACCCAAGAGCGCTCTTAGGAATGATTTCTTTAACCCCAATTCCCAAGCTGCTCAATTTTATAATTTTATTGAAGATCTCACTCAAGAACCTTGTGCAATGTCTACCTTAGAGGTACTCCAAAGTTGCCCTACAGAGTACAAAAACTTGTTGACAACATTAGGAGCATTAGACCTGGATAATACTAATTTGATTCATTTCAATGTTGAGAACTATAAGTCTAGGTTACCTCATAAACTTGCTTTTCAGATCATTACGAAAGTAGATGGAACGAATTTTTTTTGAATAGTTCTAGATGAAGGAGCTTCGACTTCAGTTTTGTCTCTGTCTTGTTGGAAAGCTCTCGGCTCTCTTGAGTTTGTAACATCACCTACAACTCTCAAGGCCTTTGACGGACGGGGTTTCCAGCCCCATGGTCTCATATCAGCCCTAGCAGTCGAGCTTGGGGGAAAAACCGTTTCCATTCAAGTAGAAGTGGTAGATGCCCCGTTAGATTACACCTCCTTCTAGAAAGAAATTGGTTCTATGCCTAACTGATGTCGCTTCAACAGTATTCCAAACAGTCCAATTTCCACATCTAGGGACAATTGTTACCATTGACTAACTTGATTTCAGTACACCGGATGTTACTACCTCCACGGTTAATAACATCCCATGTTAGGCCAGTCCCCTCCTCCTTACCAGTCAATTGGGGTAGGCATGTTGAAGGATTCATCCCTTATGGGGATTTTTCCATCCACTCCTCCTAACACAGATACCACGACAATCCACATGATCGCCTCATTTAATTGTGAGCCTAAAGGTAAACAAGTTGTTGAGTCCTCTTCGTTGAGTTCACACGAAGTAATGTATGACACCATTCAAACCTTTTTTGATGATCACACTGATGACCTTCATCTAGTGGCTTCAGATCCTTACCATTTACCGTACTGGTTAGAACCTTCTCTTCCTGTTCTATATTATCTCTCTGAGGCTTTACCTTCTAATGAGTCCATTATCAAGATCATGAATATAGACGAGTCCATTTGGGAGGATCACCATCATAGATCCATGTTCCTCCCCAATACCAGTGTGGTTCACCATGATTATGCATCCTAGTTTCCTACTGATTTTGTCAACGTCCCCCAAAGTCCTATATTGTTGTAAGACACAGATTCTAAAGGAAACCTTTGCAACATTACTCAGACAAATCCGATTGACATATCAACCAAGCCTGATACCATCGAGAATGTTCATGTTGGGCAGAACTGCTCGATAGATGAATCTAAAGCATACAACGCACTTTTCAAAGAATTCTATGATATTTTTGCTTGGTCCTATGAAGATATGTTGTGGATTGACCCATTCATAGTGGTCCATGAGATTAAAACCTATCCCATGGCTAAACCTGTTAGGAAAAAACTAAGGCAATTCCATCCTCGAAAGGCCACAACTATTAAAACTGAAATTGAGAAACTTCTCAAAGCTGGGTTTATTTATCCTATACCCCTGACAGAATGGGTATCAAACGTTGTCCCTGTCAATAAAATCTGTATCGACTTTAGGTATTTGAATAAAGCTTGTCCCAAGGACAACTTTCCTACTCTGCACATCGATCATATTATTGACAACTGTCTTGGAAGTGTCATATTCTCATTTATGGATGGCTTCTCTAGCTATAATCAGATTGAGATATTACCCACCGATCAGCATAAGATGGAATTCATTTGCCCATAGGGAACCTTTGCATATAATAAGTTACCTTTTGGCTTGAAAAATGCTGGAGCCACGTTCCAGCGTGCAATGTCCTATGCATTTCACGATATTAAACATATTGTTGAACCATACCTTGATGACCTCCCTGCTCATTCACAGTGACGGGAGGACCACCCTGGTCATCTTAGAGATATATTCCTGAGATGCCATCATTATAATATACGGCTCAATCCGCATAAATGTGTTTTTTGCGTTGATACAGGACATCTGCTAGGTTTTGTGGTATCCAAAGATGGCATCCAGATTGATCCTCTGAAAAATTGCTGCCATTTTAGCTCTACCAGCCCCAACCAATCTCCTTAAACTCCAAAGTTTGCAAGGGAAGGCAAACTTTCTCCACTATTTCATGTGCAATTTCGTAGAGAAAATGCATGGTTATATGCGTCTCCTCAAGAATAACACCCCATTCTTCTGGGATGACCAATCCCAACGCACCTTTGATAATCTTAAACATGCTCTGACCCATTCACTCGTGATACACCCTCCGGATTATTCAAAGGATTTTCTCTTGTATATTGTTGCGTCCGCTACTACCATCGCTATGGTTTTGGTGCAGGAAAATCCCAACAGTTAGGAGCACGTGATTTACTATGCTGGTAAGAATCTCATGGATTTCGAAACTCACTATTCATGCATTGGCCACAGTCATTGGTGTAAAAAAAAATTGTCACTACATTTTGCTCTAAACAACCATTGTATTGGCAGACCAAAACCCGATGTATTACATCCTGAATCGTCAGGTGCTCGAGGGTAAGTACTCCCGATGGATAGTCATACTTCAGGAGTTTGATCTGGAATTTTCCAAAGCCACATCAAAGAAATCCTTGGTCCTTGTTGAGCTCATGTGTGATCTTCCCTGTGCTTTGATGGAATCTGAGCCCAGTGATTCATTTCCGGATGAATTCCTATTCCTGATTAGCACCACCGATCCATTCTATGGATATTTGCTTTTTTATCTCCAAACACAATGATTTCAGCTGCATTTATCCCGTGACGATCGTCACTGTATCCGTCACCATGTGAAATACTACCTCATCCTGAATGATACCTTATCTAGACATGGGATTGATTCTATTCTCCAATGATGCCTCACCCATGAGGAGGTTGAACATGTGTTGAATGATTTCCACTCTGGAGCATGTGGCGGTCATTTATTTTGGATGGCTACAGCCCAAAAAATCCTTTGCGCTGGCTATTTCTGGCCTTCCATCTTCAAAGACTATCATGAGGCTGTTAATAAATGCCCACCTTGTCAACAATTTTATCCCAAAAAGCACACTCATCTTGCTCTACTACACCCCGTCATTGTCATTGGCCCATTTTCCAAATGGGGATTGACTTCATGCATTGTAATCCTACCTCAGCCGAGGGGCATGGTTACATCATCGTAACCGTTGACTATTTCACAAAATGGGCTGAGGCCATGCCTACATGTGCAGAAGATGGTAAGACTATGACTCTATTCTTGTTCAATCATATCATAGCTAGATTTGGAGTCCCGTAGTCCATCTTTACTGATCATAGATCCCATTTCGGTAATCAAATGATGGAGGAACTGAGTGCCAAGCTAGGTTTTCGCCATGAAAACTCTACACCATATTATCAACAAGCTAATGGTTAGGTAGAGGCCATTAACAAAGTTTTAAAAACTATGCTTCGTCAGATGGTTGGAGATCATAAATCAACCTGGCACCACGTTCTTTTCTTCTCTCTTTGCGCTTATCGAACTTCTGTGAAAACAGCCACTAGTTTCATGCCATTCCAGCTTATCTATGGACTCGAAGCTATCTTACTGATTCAATCTCAGATTCCATCCTTACAACTTGTCGTCGAACGTCTCCCAGACACTTCCATAGAGGAAGAAATATTTTTATACTTGAATAACCTTGACGAGACTCAGAGAGATGCTACCTTGGCTAATGAGGCACATAAGAAACCCATCAAGGCACAGTATGATAAATTCATCCATCCTTGTGCCTTTAACAAGGGTGACCTAGTTTTGACTTATGATCAGAGATATGACAAACTACGGAAGGGTAAGTTCGAGTCCATTTGGTATGGACCTTTTGTCATTTTTAACGTTTTAGAGAAAGGAGCCTACGAACTCGTTGATTATGATGGAATCCCTCTGCGGCAACCTCGCAATGGGTTTTACCTGAAAAGGTACTATGCCTAGGTATTTCTTGGATAGTATCTTGTATATATGTATATTTCTTGGCTTTCAGTGTGCTTTTAGTATTTTCAAGATGGTTTTTAGTTTAGTGTCTGCATCTGTTTATACCATGTTTTGGTCATGCAGATGGATTTCTATGGCTTCGCTGATGGTGCTTTCCACCACACCTTGAATCTCGCCTTAGCTGCTTGGGTTCTCTATTCCCTGGCTAAAGATTTGGTCAGTTTAGGAACAATGTGTATAGGTCCCGCTACCAATAACATCATCGAGTATCAAGCAGTCATTGGTCTTCTGACTAAAGTTTCCTCCCAAGATGTTCACAATCTAGTAGTATTGATGGACTCACAACTTGTGTTTTGTCATCTAAACCATGTCTACACCATTAGAAACCCTTTGCTTCTCTGCCTCTTCTAGAGAGTACACTTGCTAGAAAGGTCATTTGAAACCATCACTTATAAGCATATCCCTAGGGAACATAATGTAGTTGTTGACTCATTGGCTAATTACATCCTACACTACAATATTGCCCATTCATGACATTGAAATCAAACATGGTCTATTGTAAATAAACATTTAAAGACACATAAAACTCATGTAAAATACATTCACCATTTGAGACA
>LPNX010156492.1:524591-539869 GCA_001517045.1 Pseudotsuga menziesii
TCTTGAAGCTATCAGCTTTCAATAGATATCTCATACACTTAATGTCTAGTGATGCTCATGGTAACACATCACTTCTCGAGCTACCCTACATAGAATCCTACTGAATTGACCCAATACTACCGCTGTAGGTCTTTGATACCTCATAGGGAGGTCATTAATGGAAGCATCTAGGATATCCAAGGTCAACCTCTCCAGGTTTTCCTCTAACTCCCCAGTGATATCATCACCCTATGGTACAAAGCATGCTCTAGCTTACCTATCCAATGGGGAGGCTCCCCTAGGTCGTGCTGCTCCAACATCTGATGAGAATATCTAGGTCTTGTTACTTAACATAAAAAGTACAAAACATCAAAAAACATAAAAAACATTTCATCCATTTTAGGGTTTCTTACTTCTTACCGATGTCACACCACTGTCCACCAGGTGGGAGCGGTAGGTCAGGATCTCTGTGGAAGTTTGTGCCTACATAAGCATAATCCTCCACCATGAGGATCTGATCACAGAGCCATCTAAAGAACAGGTCACTGAACTTCACCTTCCCCCTTCCTGCTCCTGTACGAGCCATAATATGGACCCACCTCAGCATACAGGGATCCCATGCTCTCAGGATTTTGAAGACCACCTAAGGTCTCATCTATGGCACTCGCTCGAAAAAAAATCAGGCTAAAATGGAACCAAAGCCAAACTGCTTTATCTCTCCCTGCTAACACTTAGTCAACTAATCTTTGAATATCAAAAGCATGGATTCTGCCCAGTTGAATACCGTGGGTGCCATGGCCTCTATGGCATATAACATGTGTTCCCTAGAAGCTTGGTGCACACCCTAACTCTCGACCACCCACTGCATGGTAAATAGGATAGTCTCACTAGTAGAAAATGAGAAATTAATGACTAAAAAAATGACTAAAATCAAGTTATAAATGACTATTTTTGAATCGGTGACTAATAGTAGCAAATTACCACTATCTTATAGCTAGTCATATTTCACTAATCATTAATAGCTTGACTTAGTAGTCATTGATTTAGTCATTGATTTGGTCATTGATAGTCAATTATTTAGTCATTGTTTTAGTCATTGATAGTTGATGATTTAGTCATGGATTTAGTCACTGAGTTAATCATTGATTTAGTCACTGATTGCAACCATTAATAACCAAATATAAGACTAAATAAACTACTAGAAGTTAACATATTAATGACTAAGCTAAATACGACTAAGATACGAGAAATTAGCTACTAATAGTCATATATATGTGAATTTAGTCGTTTTTGTAGTCACAAATTTATGATAGGGCACGGAGGAATCAAACCACCAACCTCCTGCCCATAATTAGGCAGGCTCTCTACCATTGAGCTAGCACCCTTTAAGAAGTTTTTATTGCTTGACAATGATGATATTCAAACAAATTTATGATAGATATCAATCTACAAACTACATAATTATTACTATTACAACTTACCAGTAACTAGTATTTATGAAAGTAGTCATTTACGCAGTGGAGAATTGTAAATAAGAAGGAGCTGCGTTGGATGATTTCATAAATCTCGACGTTTCAATCCCTACTATGGGAAGGGTAAGGAAGCTGTTGTGTCCCCATTACACCAATCACAGCAGGCACACCTCGCTCCAAAGAAAACTGCACTTGGGCTTCTTGTGAATCCCTTGGTGCAAATGACATGGTCAAAACATTTCTCTTCAAAAGTTATGCACCCCACCTTTCCACCTAAGCATCCCATAAGGATTTCAGATAAGGGCATATCCTCAAACTCCATAAATCATTGCAAAAACAAAATACAGGACTTATCACCAAACTTTGCCACCCGTGCATATATATAGTTGTCATTAATAATCTTAACCAGCTCAGGGACGTATTTCACAATTAATATTCACCATTATCCTTTGTAAACTTGCTAGAGAAGCCAAGTGTGTTCACCTGCTATCTTGTTTCTCAAATTCCATTTGATTTAGCTCGAAACTTGAGGTAGACTTGATTTATGTTCATAACTCACCTATTGACTTAATTATGTCTACAAGATTTAATATTTGTATTTTCGTTTTTAATTGTAGGATATTTATTATTTAAAATGTCAAAAGCACAAGGAATAGGGAAGCTACCTTAAAATGGGAAGTTGAAGAAAGTCCCAACCCTTGGAAAGATGCAGATCCAATGTTGCTCACGGATACAAATCATTTAATTGGATTCCAAGATGACCTTGAGTGCCCAGGAATGTATTGGAGCCTAGATTTAAACCTAAGAATACCTACAGCACTGAGCTTATGGTCCTTATTAAGCACAAAATTTCTTTTCCAACGATAGCTAACTGGTAGCTGATGCACTCTTAGCTAATGCGTGGATAATGGACAGTTTCTAACAGACAACTCATTTAACTAGAAGAAAGAAAAAACAAGTAACTCGTAACTTATTCGTGGCACTTAATATTTGGCTCTAGGAAATCATAGGTTACACTAAAATCAAGACAGCATCATGGGATAGGTTGCAAAGATGCAAGGGTTGATGAAATACGCCAAGAAATCCTTGTTTATTAACTACTACATTTTGACCAAAAATCCGATGGCCGTATTGTCAGATTTTCGACACTTCCCTGTCGCATGTACGACACTATGATTTTTTTTAAGCGTCGGTGGATTTTCGTCGGTTATCCGACATCTTTCCAATCCGTCGGTTAAGCGTCGGTGGATTTTCGTCGGTTATCCGACATCTTTCCAATCTGTCGGTTAAGCGACAGTTCAGTTTACCATCGGTTAAATCTAAATCATTGGTTATCCGACATCTAATTCATAATAAACTTTAAACGTAAGCGTCGGTTAAGCGACAGAATGGCCGTCGAAGAAAGCGAAGGTATTGAATTTTTCTAAGAAAAAATCATCTACAGGCCGTCGCGTAACCGACGGCTATAAAACGTAAGCGTCGGTTAAGCGATAGAATAGCCGTCGGTTAAGCAACAACATTGAATTTTTTATTTTTTTTTAAATCAGCCACAGACGTCGCTTAACCGACGGCTATAACTATTTAAAAAAAAATACAAATGCCAGATTATATGTAATATTAGTATATTCAGTATAGAAATACAGCTACAAATGCAGTAATATCAGTATATTCAAAGCAGATTATATGTTAAGTAAATCCATTTACCTTTATGCAGAAAGAACCAAGCACATGACCTGTATAACGTTTCAGATGACCCTTATCTGGTTGTAGAGCGTACAAAAACTATAAGAGACATACATTAGTTAACACAAATGAAAAGGGATTGTAAGAAGAGATGGAAATAAAAATGAGATTCATGCTGAAGCAAAACTATAAGAGACTCCTACATCATACCTTGCACATGTAGAAACCATCTCCTCTTTTGTAAAACTGTCTTCCTGTGTACCTATATCGTGCAAGTATAAAAAATCTGGATTGTTGCATGGCTGAAAACAGAGAGAGCATTAAGCATATAAAACAAATTATCTAAGTTATGAATCGTTATAGATAAGTACAAAACAAGATTGATGGTAAAAATTATAACTCTCACAAAGTAAGAAAATTAAACCAAACAAATTTCCTATAGGAAACATGATGCAGCAACATGCACACTATATCTTCTAGAAAATTTCAATAATGAAATACATCAACTGCACTTACCATATTTTTCAGCCATGCATGGCAGTACTTGTGCCAAAATAGGCCCTGCAAACATCATATTCAAGGAAAGTATAATATTAAAGTCCAAACAGATGCAAAAATCTTACAAAAAATACGGACCACTTGAGCATCATGGAAAGTATCTGCAAACATACCGCAATGGTCTACCATCCAACACGAATCCATTTATAGCCTGAATACAATGAAAATCTTCTTCCTCTTTCACATAGGTAATATATCTGATACATAAAAAATAAGAAGAATCAAAAGGATAAAAGATAGGCTTAGAATGTTTTCTGCTTTGTTTAACTTGAATTTTATGCATTCCAGCTCAAGCTGTCTAATTCATGAGAAATAATGATCTTGTTCTAAGAATTGTTTTAAACTATATTTGAAAAAAATATAAACTATCATAAATTCATCTCTGTGTTCTGAGATATCTTAAATTTGCTACTAAAAAGTTAACCTACTTGAGATGAGAGACTAGACAATAAAGGATGAGAATCAAGACAATACAGGAAGCCATTTAACACTTACACACTTGTAGTTGGATTACTGGTGGATTGCTGACTACTAGCATTGGAACGAGAAATCGATACCTTCAGAACCTTCCCATACCGTCCAAATTACTCCCGCTGTTCAAGGACCTAGAAAGAGGCAATGCATTCAGTCAAGTTTTCACCCATCTCAGAAGATATTAGGAAATATATAAAGCACTTACATGGTTGAACAGAAAACTGAGTGTGAGTATGGTCATATCACAAGATATTCAATGGCATAAATAATAGTCTCAAGTTTCCCATAACTCACATGCATTGTGTATGCCACAAAACTTGGAAAAGGAACTACTCGTTTTACCATTTTTTAATGCAAATGATCCTAAATCCTTTTCTTTGTTAATGCAAAATTACTTGTATACCTCTTCGTCTGCTAAACTTGCACGTATTCCAACTATGTACATGAGGTTCCGCTGAATGACTCACACATTACTGAGATGTTTGCGCATCTCAGATGTCCTTGCTTTTGACTTTTGGGACTTTTGCCTCTTCTCAGAATTATTATCTTTCAGCCTGTCCAATCAAAAAGTGAAAGACATTAAGCAAATGAGGATATCAGGATTTTACCATAAGTGAAATAAGATAATCTAAAATCTGTTGCAACTATGAACTACCTTTAATACAGTTCAATTGCAAATTTGGTCAACTAAACTGAATACTTCCGATTACATATTTGAGAGGTTTAGATGGAACTACATATCAGCAAATGTTACATTTATGATGGTACTACCTTTCACAATTGAGAGCTGTTCCAACTACTTTTTCCTTGTCACATGGTGTTCTACATGCAGGACAATGCCCTTCCGTATTATCCTTCTCAGCAACTTCCATAAGATGGTGCCAACACAAGACAAATATCTGGCCAGACAAAATGCAAAATTAATTGTAGAGAAGAGCAAATTTGAATAATTGAATTTATCAAAATGAGAGGAAAGACCTGGAGATATTGTGTGGAAGCAGAAAGCATATTTTAGGGTCAACATAGCAAAGGTACTACACACCATGTTTTTGTTATACAGTGTTAACAATACGAAGACAAAATTCTATTATAGAATGGAACATTAACATAAATCATTTTCTTGCCATTAACTTGGATAAATGTTAAAACACACTTAATATGTTCATAAAGAAAAGGAGTTTCCAAAACAGATACTAAAGGAGTTTACCATAATTTTCTGGAGTCACATGTCAAGTATTATCTGTGAGTTGAATTGAAGAACCAACAAAAGATGCACCATTCTACATTTGCCTTTCTAAAACTTTGAAACAACAAAATATACACCAGTTGGAGTAAGAATTGTGCAGGTGCAGAGGCACACAAGTTTTTATAGCCAAGGCATAGCAGCAATGTGTTGTTTGCCATCTAGCACTTCCTCTCTAATTCTGTTGCCCCGCGACCAGTCAATGCATATAAGCACACTGTCATGAGGCTCATTGTAATCATCATTCTATCAATTATTCATTATCTTATATATATTCTTATCTACATTGCAGAAATATTTTATCAATTTAATAGTGAATAGTCCACTTCATTGGTATCAAAGCCAAATTCTAGGCCAGTTTGTGGGTTACTTCCACCATTTTCAGTCCATACACTTAGCACGGTCATCTGCTATAAGCCACAAGTCAGCACATTGGCCCGTACGTTGTTGACTCAATTGAATAATTGTTGGTCTGTATAATTAATTTGTAGTATTTACTCATCTGTATAGTCCTAACTACATTGTTTGTCCAGCCGTCACTGTTATGTACCTTCTCATCCACACATCTACAGTTTTCGTACAATCATTGTTTTTACAAATCCATACAACCGTAAAAAACAACCCAATGTGAGGGAGATATGTAACATCTGTGCTTAATGCTGATATGGCATGTGGCATAAGTTGGCCCAATATAATATTTTAATTAAAAGAAGCAAGAGGTGTTCCATAGCCCAGTGTGAGTAAGATGTGTCTACTTAATGCTGATGTGACACATGGCATAAGTTGGCCCAATAGAGTATGATATTTAGATAACAGCCTAATATGGATGAGATGTGTTGACATCCATGTTTCTAAATCAAAATATTAAAAAAATGTAATATAAAAATGAAAATTTAACAAAATAACACCAAGAATTAATTAATACACACACGCCAATGTAGATCCATCTTAACTCGTGATTTTTTAAACGCAAAGATTTGCATCTCAATTTCATTTCGATCTACAATTTGGGATCAGAATTCTACTTTATTTAGGGTGTTATTATGAAGTAGCAAGTCACTGTCAGGAAGAATTCACATGAATATTTCCACTACCTTAAGAAAGTTCATCTCAATAAAGAAAAATACCCACTAACACATGTTCTGCAAATGAGTACAATACATATACCAGGAATTATGAAACTTAGAATTTCTGCATGGATATGATAGGTAAACATGAACGGGATTCTATGTATAGAGTGATATCCTTGATTGACATTAAAATCCTTGACTGACATGATAAGATGAAAATCCTTTATGAAAGTTTATCTTTCATAATTAATAATCAAAATGACCATATAATATCATCATGTACTGGAAGTTGCTCAGAATCTACAGACAAAAAATTACCGAATTGTGTATCATTTGCAAGTTTGATAGCTTCCTCCTCACTCTTGAAACAGAAAAGTGGTGCAACAGGGCCAAATACCTCCTCCCTAATGTGCAATCATTGATGTACATCAGAATTCAGTTACAAATCAATTGGTTATCACAAGAAAATTAATGCAGACAATGTATAATATTTCTGCATTAAACATTACCTGGAAATCAACATGCTAGAAGTTGCATCTCCAAGAACAGTCGGCTCATAAAATGTATACCCAAGGCTATGTGGTTTACCCCCAACCAATACTTTTGCTCCCTATGTTACAACAGAATATGCTCAATCTATAAAAATAAATCCTATCATTAGCATAACTCAAAATTCAATCTTGTATAAAAATAATTGCCTGGAATCTAGCTATTTTCAGTCGGCAATCCAAGAAAACTATCTGTTTTTTTAAGGACACAATTATGGTTGACAGTAAGGAGTTGAAGAGGAAAAAGAGATTTGTCAAAACAGAATAATGGCTGCTACAAATTTGAATATGTGAAGTTTTGTTTTGTATCCAACTACCATTTACAAGAAATCTAGAATAACCCCCTGGTTGCTAGTCTAAAAGAGTTTTGGGTCAGCCTTTAGCAATGCACTATACTCAAAGAGATTTCATAGAAACATGTATAGATGAAGTACAATTCCCTACCCACATCTCGACCAAGACATACTCAGAGAAGTTAAGATGTATGTTTGTGAGGTTCCAACCATTTTGGATGAAGTTACACAATCATGCACTACAACCCTAGAAACTTTGCGACATGTGACTATATTTTAGTTATTGCCTATGTGACAAGATGAGTGACCAAGGTTTCCTAGACAACTTAGCACATAGATCACACCCTGTGATCACACCCTGAATCTCTTACTGAATTAGAGACTCCTGTTGGCAAATTACCTACAGCTGATTGAGCAGTATATCCTAGCAACATTTTTTCCAGCCATGAAGCCAAAGAAGATGAATCCATCAATAAGAAATTTTCTTGCAAGGTGTGTTTCAATTTAATATAACTCGGATCACCTGTTAAAAGATTAACAAATAGCTGTAGCACCTTCGTATTCACTGACTCATTATGGCATCCATCGAAAGCATCAATTAGAGGCAAAAAGTTACCATTGCCTCCAAGAAATTCCCAGAACTTGTTGGATTGGTTCAACATCAATGAGTCCTCAGTGTTCCCCAAATAAAACTTAAGCAAAATGACTTTACTAGGATCCGTTCTCAGGCATTCCACCATATCAGTTGCACTTGTAAGTAGATTCTCTTTAATAGATAAGTTAACCTCCTTGCTTGAGTTCATTTCTTTTACCAGGTAAAGCACGCCCATACAACTGGTGTAAACATGTCACAGGGACAAATCTGTAGGATACCATGTGTAGAAATGGATAGATAACAAATGACTGCTGAGGGTTAGAGTGCTGGTAGAAGATGTATTTGACAGGCCTGCATGAATGAGACAAGTAAACAGAAAAATTACTCCAAAAATCAATAAAATGACTATGGCGAACTCTCTAGGTAGAAGCTGTGGTTTTTAGAGACCCTAACTATGGGTTTCCCTTTGCTATTCTTGGGAAAAGTTGGGTCCAAAATTTGGTTGTGCTTCTCCCCATTTACAGTTAAAATAGCTAAGGAAAATCTTGGTTTTTAAAGCTTAGTTGAAGAAAGGATAATTGTTGTTTCCCAAATGTGTGGAAGGAGAAAGTGTAAGTCGGCTTCATATCCAGGTTTGACCTTTGTTCAGTGGGTCATTGTTCACTCTAAATGATTGGCTATAGTTGTGAGTAGAATAGGAAGATTTTCAGTGGGAAAATAAAGTTGCCTTTTCCATGTTTATTCTCTAACTTGCATGAGAATTACCTGGCATCAATTTTACTTGGAGAATAGCAAGTCCAAACAGCAAGACAAATCAAGGAAAGGTCTGTTGGGAAGCCATACTTTTTTGGTCTCAATGGCAGTGAATAAACATTTAATTAATGGAAATTCTAACTAATGACAAAAGGATTAGATGAGGGGGAAGAATTGTCCTTTTCTACCTTGGGTGAAAAAAAGAAGCCAACAACACCAACTACTCATCTAGTGCAGCAGTTAGACTTAATGCGACCTCTGCCTCTGATATAGACTTAATGCAGCTCTACCACAGATGCATCAGTATTTTATTGTCCATTGAAATGTTTTTTTTGTCTATAGCATCACTGGCATGCCCACACCCTTCTACAAAATGTGCAACTCTCACATATGTTTGATGAACTTTTTTCAATTAGATGTGTATTTGCAAATGATTTTGGGACAAAAACACATAGAAGAACTTACCCACAGCTGGCACACAAGCCCAGAATGTGACTCCGTTCTTTTCCATTGATGTTTCCTTCTTTAGACGCCTGTCTAATGTTATTTTATAGTTTCTGTATGCTTAGACATTTATGCCCTGTTTTAGTATCAAATTTATTCCAAATCCACAAATAAAAAATATTAAGGAAACCTATAGAAAATACGCAATGTTTAATGGCAACAACGCTTAAAGGAATTTAAAAGTTGATTGAAGTGTTATTTATACAGTGTATAGTGGTGGAGGTGTTGATGGTGGATGATTTTGGGAGCATTGTTATGGTGTAGCTACTTTCTTTACACAGGGACCAAGATGCAGTGCTCTGGTACCACTTATCAGGGACTAACTATATATACACAAATATGTATATTGAAAATATATGATACTTCATAAATGCTAGATGATAAATACAATGTATCATTGTATAATATATAGATTCGTTATATTGGTGAAGAGGTGAGGCTATAATGAATAGTTGTCAGTTTTTTCAACTTTTTTATAAATGGTGACTAGTGAGTACACTATAGAAAAACAATTGGATACTTTGAGCTCATTGTGCAATGTCCATGGCTTACAAGGTCAACCTTAGCAGTGGCCTTTAATATATCTAAAACAAAGGAATTTGATATTTATAAAGAACAGGTGGTGAAAGAGGTGGCCTTATAAACTTATCTAGGTTTGGTATTCAGGAATTTGATATTTATAAAGAACAGGTGGTGAAAGAGGTGGCATTATATACTTATCTAGGTTTGGTATTCTCAGGGTTGTCCTTCAAACTGTTTCTATGATGTAACTGACATGCCTAGATCTGTTCACAAGTGCGGCCATGACTGCAGAAGACTATCCAATGTACAATCTAACAGGTACCTATGGTCAAACAAGAAGGACAAAACCAATAGCCCTCTGGTAAAATGGCAGATCAAAAAAGACAAAATGTGCAAGAGTCTAGGGTTTAAAATCCTTGAATCATTTTCAAGAAGACTAGCAAACAAGGAAGTATGGAGAATGATTGTAAGTTGCAACATAAGGCCTCTGGCAAAATTTGATGATAGCAAAGTACATGTCTCCTCTAAACCAGGAAGAATGGATCAGAATGCCAAACACAAAGGTTAGCAGGGAATGCATATGTAGGAGATCTATGATAGATGACTTTCACAGCATTGGAACTAAATTGGCATGGCTTATAGGAAGTGGACAAAGGGAAAGGCTGGGTACAGAGCCTTGGAAAAAAGGAAAAAAATGCTCCTAGATTATCCCAAGGTTGAATTCATCATTTGCATTCTAAAATACATATTTCTTACCAGATGTACATTGTATATGACATGGAATATAGAGGGTTGTGGGTATCAAGATGGAAGACAAAAGAACAACTTGGCCTAGATGGTGCCTGGACTGAGGAGTGGGGAATTTACAGGTCTGCGACTCTGCCCTGATTGCAGCAATGATAAGGCTTAGGGAACTTTAGGCATGATGGTTTGGGCTACTGAGGTCCTTCCCATGCCAATTAACACCTTCATTAGCTAGGCGATCTACCAGTTTGTTGGTGGTTTTGCAGACATGAGAAGGAACAATGACAGGGATATCTTTCCTAATACAGGAAACCTATTTTATAGTTATATTAAGCCTCCAATTTTGGGTTGATTCTTCAAATTTGGTGCCATGGATGATTTTGGATAGAGCATTGACCATTTGATAGTCTCCATCAACAACAAGATTTTCCTAGATATTAGCCTTGGCGATGAGAAGGCCCACTTCAAGGGCTTGAAGTTCAGCTGAATTGTTGGTGTCTTTCCCACGATAGTCAGCATAGATGTGCAAAATGAGGCTCCACAATAGACGTAGGGGGAATACCCTGAAAGTACTGCAAGTTTTCATGCTGATATAACCCTTGGTTATAGGCCCTTCTTCCACCCCAAATATTGTTTTGTTGCCTGTTGTACCACCCACGCCCAACATTGTTTTTCCATCTAATCAAATCCAATGACTCACCACTCCTAATTGGTGAAGTTGTCTCTAAAGGCTCCAATGATGCTTGAAGGTCCTAAGTTTCCTTTAAAGGTGCCATCAAAGTTAAGCTTGATTAAAACATGAAAAAGAGAGAATCCAAGAAATAGGAGAAGAAACACCAAATGTGGCAATGTTTTCCTTGGATGTTAGAGAAAACATGTGAACTCCCCAAGCTTGGACAATCATTTTCTCCCTTTGTTCAATCAATTTGGCTCGAAACTGAAACAACTACTTCTTTTAAACAATTTTTGCAAGGGAAACTGTAAGCCTCAACAAGTTGTAACAACAAGATGGAAAAATGAAAGTCTAGGATTTCTTCCAGCCTTTGTCACATGTTCAACCAATTCAAATTTTAAACGATGATATATTTCAAGTAACTGCTGCAAAAGAAAACAATGGTGGATATAGCTCACCATTGAAACTACTATTTATTATTACTTTAGCCTTGTCATACTTTGTATGAAAAAATATCCTTTGGTTAGAGGCCCAGAAATTAAAGTAATGATAGTTGATATCTGAGATTATGTAGTCTACTTTTTTCCATAATAGCTATAAGCAATAGAATGACTTGAAGATTTATGTCTATTTTTTTGCTTGTTGGTGAGGAAATCATAATAAGAGTGAAAAATGTGACCTGATTTTGGGGCCATGTGTGGAACTGAGTTTTTGGTCTCAGATCAACTGTATAAAATATAGAGGAATCATAAAACCTTAGCAGAAAATAGAGCGAAAATAAGAAAGACTAGATAGTATCGGACTAAAATCAACACAAATATACACGAGTGTGTAATGCTAATTTTATGAAAAATTCAAATGCAAATGTAAAGGTTAGGTGAAAATTGAAACCACCGTAACCTCCCTAGGGTACTATAAACATGTGATGTGCAATTTTATAAGTTATAAATTATATTTGTGGGAGAGATGTTATATTCAAAGTGGAGCCAGATGACGGGACTGAAAAGATTTAAAAAAATTAAATAAATTGAGGATATATGATGGGTAAGTTTGACGTGAATGGCTAAGTTCTTAACTTCAAAGTTTATGAAATCAAATCAAGTCCATTTTCAAATTAAAGTAGCTATTTTGAAAGAGAAACTATACACACAAATATGCAAGCAGCTTTAGGAATATCCAAGAAGTACTTGACCAGTAGATAATGAAGTACATGTACCCAGAATTTGCAAATCCATAGAAAAAGCTCAGACATTAAGGAGCACGAGCAGTCAACATTTTTCATGCCTGCCTGGGCACAGAAGAACCTTTATTGTCCAGAATGACATTGTTGCTAGTGTCAGACTAAGAGACAATCACATGTCAGAATCTCATTTTGCAAACACACCTGCAAGTTGCCTATGTCCAGCAGTGAGTTGAGACTGGACATGACCTGATGTGTATTTAACCACGGTATACAATATAATGACAGTGTTGAGTAGAGAAAAATTGAATGTTTAATATTTATAGGGTATAACTTAATCACATCAAGAAAGTGGTTATGTCAGAGCAGCAGGAATAAAACATGATTTAACTCTGTATTGGGAAATCAAGTATCTTATAATCAGCGATATCATTTCAAGAGGGACAAATGCCAGGACAGTCAGTGATGAAGCACACGAGCATTTCTGACCCATCAAATTGGGCACTAGTCTTGACGCATAGTCTGTAAGTGGCAAAAAGGGCATGGTAACTTGATTTCTCAGATTCAGTGCCTATTTTTTTTTATTTAGATGGATGTGATACCATGCAAATGCATTAATATCTGTTATGCTATGAAATGTCAAGATTAGAGTTTGGGATGATGTGGAATCCCACAGGATCATAATACCCATGAGACCAACAGATTAACTGGACCTTTCAATTTGATAAACAAGAAATACAGTGTCTACTTCTATTAAATCTTGGACCCGAGATACAATTTCTCCCCAAAACAGATTTGCCATAAGAGAATCCTTATAATTTATAAATTGTTAGAGATAGAGGTATCTCGAGATTCCCTTCATGTGGTGCTTCCTAGCATGGAGGCACATTAGCATTATGGGCAGGAGTGTGGAGTATGAGATGCTCTCTACTAGGAGTCATGGATCCAGTGGTGGAATCATGCATAGGTTTCAGTTACATGTGACAGTTGCAAGCGAGGTGTGCCAGGAGAAGCAGATGGACAGAGTGGAATCATGCATAGGTTTCTGTATGGGATGAAGGTGATGGTGGTAGCCAGGAGAAGCTGCTGGACAAAGTTTCACAGGAAGATATTATTTCTCCAGAAATGCAAGGTCTGTCAGAGTTATGCTCGTTTAAAAGAGATGAGAACAATAAAAAATCCCTTTATTTTTTGCTCCAACAATCTGTAAATTTCCAACAAAGAAATATTAATTTCAGATTGATTTTCAGATCCTTAAACCCTCATTTTCAATTATTTATTTTATCTAATTTTCTGTATAACAGATCTGTAATTTTCAGGATGCAAATTGAACTTTCAGAGGTATGGCAACCTCTCCTGCATGCCGCTTCGAATTACTCCTAAACTCAAGTGAGGTATGATGCAAACTCTGTCTTATCAGCATGCAAACTCAACTTGACTGTTGTCTTATCATAATGCAAACCTCACCTTTGACTGTTGTTGACAGCAAACAAGCCCCATCTTTAAACTACTGTCTTCTCCTCATGTAAAATCAACTCTACTGTTGTCTTATGATCTTAAGCAGTTGCATCCTCTGTAACACATGGAGACATAGCTTCTTGAGCTCGGAGACATCATTTAAAGGGAGGTAGGGAAACATCATCACTTGGTAGAATACTTCTCAAACAATATTTATCATCCTTTGGTGTGGTGAAAATGATGGTGACTAAGACCCTTTTGAGTTGTCTTATATGTGGGTCCAACTGGTGTATTATCGACATTAGTAAAAACCCCCAAGTGTTCCCTTGAATATAAAACTTGAGTGTTGAAGTGTGAACTACCGGCAATAGGAACTACCGACAATGGACTAAATCCCTTGGTGAGAACTGACACTAACTGATCGAACAACAAGCAAGCAAGTCATATTTAATCCCTCGGAATGGTAGGCTGACCAAAAAAGCAACATCGGCTATGTGTTTTATATCCACGGACTGGAAGGAATACTCCCTAGGTAAGAACTAACAACAGACTGAATACTTTGGGCATACTTAATCCTCTGAGGTGAGAACTAACAGACTGGCCAAACAAGCAAACATGTCTAATTTAATATCCTCTTCAGTTGAAAGTGTGTGCACCCAACTAGTAGAAGGATAAAAAGTGATATTGTCTGTTGAAATTGTAATAAAAAAGGGCATGTTATAAAATATTATCCTTCTTTAAAATAAAAATAAGATGTTGTTGTTTTATCTATTGTTGGTCCTTGCTATGTTCTATTTACCTTTTCTCTTGCGTACTACTCTCCTGTTGTAACTGCTTCTTCCGTTGTTGGTCAGATTTGGTCTTACAATAATAAAAGGAATCTTAGCCTCATAGAAATATATCTTTAGTCTATTTGAGGGTACCCCCTCTCTAGCCTGAGAATTGGCTCGAAGTCCTAGATTGGTGCAAGAAGGTTATCCTGCACATTATGCCCATGCATTTGTCCCTATGAGAGTAGAAACAACCTGGGGAACAACATAAGAAATGGCACAGTTGTCAGGGGCTCTATCTCAGTAAACGACATAAGGGTTTCTTTCTAGTTGAAGAGACAAAAATATCGCTAACAAACTGTGATTAGTGTTTCTAAGTACCCTAAATTTTTTAGCACAGTAAGGTGCTGCACTTTCACAGAGATGGGAATGAAAAAGCTTCACATAGAACTTTTGGACGGATGGGTGAACATATAACATTCATAGGCTTCAATAACACTTGCTTCAGGAAAGGAACTTAGTAGTAGCAACACTATTGTTATTTGAGGTGTGGTCATTCATTTTGCTGGGCACTAAAGAACTGAATTCTTACCAGTTATTGAAAAATCAATTATTTAGGAATCAAAATTCACAATAAAGAATCAAGATTCAAGATGCTAGACAATTTTGAACATTCAAAATGTAGGATGCTAACCAAGATTAACATGCATGAGCTAAATTTCCAAATAAAACCAAGAAACCAACCTGCAATTCATCACC
>LPNX010156510.1:2308-41612 GCA_001517045.1 Pseudotsuga menziesii
AAGAAAAAAAAAAAAGTAAGCGGTAACCAGATTAAGCCGAAACCACCACGAGTTTGAGGTCTTTGACCTGAAAATCCACATACATACCTATGCCATACAAAATCTTGGTAGTGTTTTGTACAGGAGCAATATGTATGTGTATCAGATTGAACATTACAGCTAGTGAAAACAATTTCTGATGAACACATGGAAGATGTGTAAATGAAAGCAGAACCAAATCAAAATAGCTCAATGTCACTTACTGAACACATTTGGAATGGAATGGTAGCGGACTGAATCTTCTCCAAATCAAAATGGCGGACTGCTCCAAATCGACGAAATGGCTGATTGCTCCAAATCGAAACGGCGGATGAGAAATTCTACTATAATACCTTGCTTCCTTCCGAGCCTAAGGAGCGCGGGAAAATTGAGAGTGGGAAAAAAGAAGAATTATGTACAAACAAGAGAAAGGAACACTATCAAAAATTCACATAAAAATACTACAAAAATTGAGATTGTATTTTAAGCAATAAAAGTAGGGAACTCCCACTCACGTGAATCCATTCAATTGTTTCATGAGGGAGTGTTAAATGTTTTACAAAATACTAACCATCACAAAACCTTATTTTATTATTTTATGGTGATAAGTGCTTCATATCAAAAAGAGAAAATCCATGGTACTAATGAAGGTGACCAATGCAAATCAAGCTCTACTTCTTCCACACTGCATAGTAATTTAGACTTATTGCATTTACCTAAAGAGGACTTTTCTTTGAAAAATATATATCTTAGTAATTCAAGGAAAATTGAGCTAGAGTATTTCCTTGTAAAAACATTAGATTCTAGATATCAATATGTGTTGCATACAAAGAATTAGAGCAACGAAATGGCATCAACTGTGAATAACTCAAAAGTTAAATGTGTAGTTAGTGAGATACATTTTGAGTATTTGACGAAAATAGTATTGAACACAACTTCAACTCATATTACATTTTAGAAGAGACCATTTATGTTGAAAAAAATGAAAAAAATGGTGTCAAATAGTAGTCCTGACAAAGTAGGATCCGAATTTCTAGAAGATGTGTTTTCCACTAGAAGGATCATGAATGGTACACACAAGGAATATGAATCTTTTGGATAGTAGAATATGCAATTGTTAGATGGTCCTTTGATTGAAACTATCCATGCCTATACTACATTTTTATGTGCTAAGGTAATATAGATTACATGTTATGCATGCAAAAATATGATAAAATACAACTATTGATGCTATGCAAATTTATGAGAGAATTCTCCATTGCCGGAGTGACACAACTAAACATGACCAAATAAATGACCAATTATTATGTGCTCATTTTAAGTGTAGACATCCCATGACCAATTTTGGTCATTTATCTTGGTCCTTTTTAGTTTAGTTTTATCCTGTGACCAAAAGTGGTCATTTATCTTGGTCCTTTTTAGTTTAGTTTTATCCCATGACCAAAAGTGGTCATTTATCTTGGTCTTTTTTAGTTAACTCACTTAAATTTACCAATTTTGGTCATTTATCCCTTGAAAAAATATATGGTGACCAAACTTTTTGGTCTCCTAGTCACTAATCTCTCATTTTCCACTAGTGCATGTTGACCAAGAGGAATAAGCAATTGCACAATTATTTCCTGGATATGAGAGGAATGTATATATTGTTGAAAATAAGAAACCTAAGATACATGAAGGACAACACCAGGTTGTACAGGATGATCAGGCTACTGAAGTTGCAGGTGAAGAATTCCAGACCAAACCATAGCACTCATTTTGCACTGGAAACACTAGCTGAAGGAGAAGTAAGCCTTCAAAATCTAGAATCAAGCCAGGATGCTACTAACCTTCCAAACATTGAGCAGGTTAAATAAAGGTCAGAAGATAAGCAACAAAACTTAAAAGCATTATTTTGGAGGCTGCTTAAAATTTTGCAAAAACAAGGCTTTCGGTGGCTTAGGCAGATGCTAAAGCGGTTCATTAGCCATTGAAAGCAGCACTTTCGGCTACTAATAGACCCGAAATTTTGATCCCTTAACCACCGAAAGCAGAAAGAGGCATAGGATAAAATTTTGGCACAAAGGACCATTTTGGGAAAAAATAACTAGCTTAGGGATGAAGTATAAAGATGAAAGGCACTGAAGAACACCATTAGGGAAGGTATGCTCCAGTTTTACAGTTACATAAAGGAAGAGAGGGTCACAAACACTAACTGTGTAGCAAACGGTGACTTATCTAGCAGAGGACCAGTTATATTTTATTCCCAATACTCACTGTAGTCATCAACAGATTCAAACAATGAACGAGTTCTACAAGTAGATAGACGAGTAGTCAAAATTAGGGTTTTTAACCTAATTTTGCAAAAACAATTATTATGTCTATTTTTAGTAAATCAAATCCAATTTTTCAGGATTTGAATATTTTTGTAAAGGCTATAAATCCTAAGACTTATGTTATTGAAAGAGTTTGACTTTAGGGGCTTGTAGACCATTACTATTGTCAAGCTTCTCATATTGCTCATGACCTAATATAAGCTCTTTTGCTATCATATGTTCAGCTTCCATTTCTTGTTTGTTCTGTGCTTATGATTGAATGTGTTGTTCAGGTTTATTTATGTTATTTGATGTCTGATAGATGTCATCCTATCTGCATATTGATGATTTCAATTATAAGTACCTTCCTTGTCATGATTATCAATTTATATATATCTATTTTATGTATGAATCTGCAAGCATGATAAGTTCTCCATCCCTGCACCATATTATCAAACCTCTAAACAATGGTAGTTAGAATCCTTATCCTTGATTGATTTTCATGCATTTCTTGAGAGTGCGAGGTCCTATAGGTCACCTGACTTGATCTAGTTAGAAAAACCATAAAAACATTTAAGTTACCAGGCATCCTCAAGCTACAACCTATAGGAGTTTCCTGGAGTGATAACACATGGAGCTAGAGTAGAGGAACACTCTAGCACTATCCCGATCTCCTGAATCCCATAGATCTAACGGTTCATCAATCTGAGCAGCGGTCATCATTCTATGGAACATTGAATCCCACCTCCTACAGGCTTTCAGGGACACTTGTTGAATCCCTAATTGGGGCATAGAATGGAAACCATGCATAAAAAAGGGCTTCCTGTGGGTCATGCAAGCATGTTTAGGTAGGTTCCATATGGGAATGCTATTAACATTTTCTCGGTCAAGCAATATGTGAAGTTGACCCCCATGTGCAAAAATTTCACATGTGACTTACTAAGCAAAACCCTAGTTTCCAAAATTGACCGAAAAAATGATTCCTTGTCCATGGACCCAGATTAGAGGGCCACCCTAGTGTTATCCCGATGTCTTGAATCCAACAGAGCTGATGGTTCATCGATCTAAGAAATGCTCATCATTCTATGGCACATTGAATCCCATCTCCTGCAGGCTTTCACGACACCTGTTGAATCCCTACTCGAGGCATAGAATGGAAACCATGCATCAAAAAGGGATTCCATTGGGTCGTGCAAGTGTGTTTAGGCAGGTTTCATGTGGGAATGCTAGCCACATGTTCATGGTCAAGCAATATGCGAATTTGACCCCCATGTGCAAAAATTTCACATTCAGTTACTGAGCAAAACCCTAGTTTCAGAAATTGACCAAAAAAATGATCCCTTGTCCATGGACCTAGAGTAGAGGGCCACTCTAGCACTATCCCAATTTTTGGAATCCAGCATAGCCAATGGTTCATCGATCCAATCAACGGCCATCATTCTATGGCACGTTGAATCCCACCTCCTATAGGATTTCAAGGACACCTATTGATTCCCTACCTAGGGAATAGAATGGAAACCGTGGATCAAAAAGGGATTTCCGTGGGTCATGCAAGCATGTTTAGGCAGGTTCCATGTGGGAACCCTAGCCACACATTCACAGTCGAGCAATATGCGAAGTTGACCCCCATGTGCAAAAATTTCACATTCACTTACTTAGCAAAACCCTAGTTTCCAAAATTGACCAAAAAAATGATCCCTTGTCCATGGACCCAGATTAGAGGGCCTCCCGTAGCACTATCCTGATGTCTTGAATCCAACGATTGATCAATCTGAGAAATGGTCATTAATATAAGGCACGTTCAATCCCACCTCCTACAGGCTTTCAGGGACACTTGTTGAATCCCTACCTGGGGCATAGAATGGAAATCGTGCATCAAAAAGGGCTTCTAGTGGGCTGTGAACGTGTGTTTAGGAATTTTCCATGTGGGAACACTAGACACACATTCACGGTCGAGCAACATGCAAATTTGACCCCCATGTGCAAAAACTTCACATTCACTTATTGAGCAAAACTTTAGTTTCCAAAATTGACCAAAAAAATGATACCTTATCCATGGACCCAGATTAGAGGGCCGCCCTAGCACTATCTGGATGTCTTGAATCCAACGGAGCTTAGTGTTCATCGATCCAAGCAATTATCATCATTCTATGGCATGTTGAATCCCACCTCCTACAGGCTTTCAAGGACACCTGTTGAATCCCTACCCGGGGCATATAATGAAAACAGTGCATCAAAAAGGGCTTCCAATGGGTCATGCAAGTGTGTTTAGGCAGGTTCCATGTGGGAACTCTAGCCACATGTTCACAGCCGATTAATATGTGAATTTGACCCCCATGTGTAAAAATTTCACATTCACTTATTGAGAAAAACCCTAGTTTCTAAAATTGACCAAAAAAATGGTCTCTTATCCATGGAACTAGATTAGAGGGCCTCCCATAGCACTATCCTCATGTCCTAAATCCAACAGAGCTGACAATTCATTGATCCGAGCAACGACCATCATTCTATCGCATGTTGAATCCCACCTCCTACAGGATTTCAGGGACACCTGTTGAATCCCTACTTGGGGCATAGAATGGAAACCATGCATCTAAATGGGATTCTGGTGGGTCATGCAAGTGTGTTTAGGGATTCCCCTGGAGAAACAAATTATTAGAGTGAAGGAGATAATTATTAGATTCAAGGAGATGTCTGTATAGGATCAACTTCGAGATTCAAGGAAAATGCAATAGACATATCCCAGATAGAGTGGTAGATAATGGCCTTGGGCTATAACTCATGAGTCATGTAAGTATCAATATAATACAACAAATCCATTGTAGAGGTATATTGAATTTATCAATCTATTAAGCGCTCAATGTATCAAACTGTAAATAATTAATGAGACCATGAAACCAAAATATCTGACTACCACATACGTAACTACCTATCTGTGGTCATTCAACTAGACCATCAGGATCACCTCTAATAGCAACGGTATCCTTTAGCCTCTCATGGTCAGAGTAAGGAAACAAGTATCATGACTTTGATGAGATCTTGTTTGGAATTGTTTGCAGCTGGAGGTTTTTCCCAATAACTAACTTTGTATAATGGTATACAATGTGACCTATTCTATAATCTTCAAATACATAACCTTTTTTCTTTCATGCGTGGGTGACTTGTGTCAAATATTCTCCTTTGATAACCATCGACCCAATTGAAAAATCATTTCCCTCGGAGTCGGTTAATGAGACAATGAGGGTCTGCTTCCCATCCAAGCAACATGTCAGCCAGTAGTCAGTGTGTCATTCATTGTCTCTCGGGGAAAGCACTGCATATATGTGCCCTACATAAAATAAAGTGCAGACCTAGGAGTCAGCTAACTAAACACAACTATTCGTCAAACATTTCAAAGTGATCAACATAATAGTTGAACCTAGTTGTATGAGATCTGAAATGTGGTCATAGTCATGTAAAATACTTGATTTTCCCTCCTCCAACTAGGATAAGTCTGCAGTTATTTGTTGACCAATGGGGAGTGATACACGATCCCAGCTGTCAACCCAATCTGTGGATTCACAGTTGTCCCATTCACCACTACTACATGGATAACAACAACAAGAGACTTTTCTTGTCCACATTTCAACTATAGCATTGTTTGACGTCCTAACTGAATGGAATGCATGAGTTCCTTGGATGGTCTTGCACTCATATAGGTGTGATCGATTTGCATCGAACACCTCCCAAAAATATCTATGTACATGTGCTTTTTGAGATGATTGGTCTTCTTGCCTTCTAGATCCCTGCCCCATCACTGAAGAACACCATGCAACAATGGTATTTGCATCTCGGATGAGAAAAATAGTTGTGAATTTCATCTCCTACCTACGTAATGCAGTATTGATGCATGCACCTTCTCCATCATGTTCCCCTTTTTTGTGTCCAGTCTCAAAATAGTTCCAAATATGTGGCACCTTGTGCCTCCTATGGAGAATAGACAACCATTGGAAGACACAAGAACTTTTGAATTGCCCCGCACAACCATCAGACCAAATCCAATGATGTTTCATCTATATATTGTTATCCTCCAAGTGTTTGTAGAATAATTGAAAGCTGTGTTCTACAAAAGCCAAGTCATGATACCTGTCATCACTTATGTAAAAGTGATACTCCTTCAATATAACCCTGTTCTCTTCAGTACTATCTGCCCCATGTCTATAGGTGACATGGACCATTATGCTGACCTGATCTGAGTGATAATATTGATCCTGAATCTCGTTCTATCGTTGAAGAGTGTAGTTTTCTGCAAAATCGACCATTGATAATATAGTTCCAATAGGAAATGTATCCCTGCATGCTCTAAACTGGTCATCTTTTTAACGAGCCACATGTACATGCTTTACATAATGTTGTGTCTTTTCAAAGAATTCTTCCATGAAGTTGCATACCAGTACCTGGTAGATCAACAATAAATATGTATAGATCAATAGGTTTTACATATATGAAGTAGCAATAGATGAAGGAAAAAATACTATTCAGGAACTCGTTGCTAACCTGAGAGGTGACCAATTGTATTTTTTCCTATCATTCCCTCCACCGATATCGTATGTGACATATTTGAATGACTACAAGTTCACTTAATTTCTCCCAAGTTCATGGTCATCGGTGACATGTATGCATTTTTCCAAAAATGCCATTCCACCACACCTTGGGCATGTCCCATCTACGCAAGGCCTTTGATAAAATGTGCAAACTTCTATCCTTCTACACAAGATGCTATGGATAAACTCTCTAGATGATGTCGGTGGCAATGTAGTTGAGCATTCCTGCACAAGAGTGTTATGCAAAACATGCAATATATGTATATATGTGTCATAATAATAAGCGCACTCAATGTGATATCCACAACAACATGTGTTACAAGTTGTGTTTATTTTAACATACGATGGTTTGCATTTCTCGAAGGATCTTTAGACAAAGTTAAGTTCATTATGTTCATGCCTAAATCTCTCATATAATTTTTTTTGTGTCACGTAAAGAAAATGTTTAATGTGGGGCTCATGATCCCTTGAACCCATTCTCAATTTCAATACATCTTTTTGGTTGGATGAAGGTCTACTATTGTGACGCCAAAACTCTTGAACCAGTCCCTTTATCGCATCAATGAGCTTCATATCGGAGCGTGGGAAGCTGCCAATGAAGGACCATACATCTGTTTCACCAGATTCAAGTTGTTCTCTTCTAGAACAATAACTATGGAGTGCGTTGATATCCAATCCTACAAGTTTGGATGTAGGCTTAAGAAGGAGAAGGGCCCTAGTGCTTTTGTTCACGATTGATTGTGACAACACACGAGGAGCTACATTGCGATCCTTTGAAGGGTATTTCTTTCCAATATTACTAAATGCATCTACCAAACTTTTGACAACATTAGAACTTGGTTCAGAACTATTTATCATCTTTATCCTTAAGTTTTTCCTAACAACAGTCATAGACCTAGATTTTAACAATGATATAAATAATCTACATTTATCTCCATCACATTTAGAATCAAAATAGTTGACAAGTATCTGTTGAGCTTGATATGCAATACTGCGTTTAGACATCGTACCTTCAAGTGAACCAATGAGACTTTCATCAATTTTTATACATTTTGGAGTTCTTCGGCATGAAGTTGCTAATGGAGGTAGGGAGGTTGGAATTGCACCTTGTACCATATCACATGGTTGGTCTGGAATTTGAACATTAGCTTCATGTCCTTCCGTGTCTTCCTGACAGTCGGATGGTGGCAATTGGGAATCTTCTTGGGTGGTCTGAACAACATTGTCTTCTTCGAGCATACCTTCAGCATTCAATGTCTCTCTAACTTTGTCACTTGTTTACCCAAATTCAATTAAATTTGGAAAGGTTTCAGTTGGCTTCATGTGCACCTACATTTTACTTATTGATCAGTGCCATGTAGGGCTCATTATTCTACTGATATAGTGACCAAAGGCCCCTTGAGCGAATGCTTTTGTCTTTCTTTATGTGGATTGGTAGGAAAAACATGGCATCCTCAACAACTGGAATTTGTTGAGTGTCCATAGAGCATCTTCGATTGGTCATGTCATTTCTTTTCTTCTCTCTAATTTCTTCAAGGATTTCATTAGGTATCCGATTCCTTGCTGATTTTCTTACTCAATTGGGTGAGTTTCCCATGACCACAATGATTAATGATATATATGGTTTTCTTTTCTATCTCCTCAATGGGAAACTACCCAAGCTTGGTTTCTTTCTTGCTCAATTGTGTCTAGATACTCAAGATAGGGGGGAGATTGGGAAGAATGTTTCCTTTGCTAGCTCCTCAATTCCAACAAAAAAAATGGTAGACATGCCTATGGTGCTCCTCCATGGGAAATTCCCCAATCTTGGTTTCTTTCTTGAGCAATTGTGTCTACATACTCTTGAGCTGGGGGGAATATTGGGAAGAATACATTGCCTTTTCTAGCTCCTCAATTGCTAGAAAAAAAATGGTAGAGATGTTGTATGGTGCCCCTCAATGTGAAATTCTCCAAGCTTGGTTTATTTCTTGCTCAATTGTGTCTACATACTCCACCACAGTGACCAAGTTAATGTTGCCTTTGCTAGCTCCTCAATTGCAAGAAAAACAATGTTGGAGATTCTCTATGTGGCTCCTTGCTTAATTATTGGATTCTTTCTTGCTCAATTCATTCTTTATTTGTTGATCCTCAATGTATACCATGCTCCAAGCAATACTTAGAAACTTGTGGTGGAGATGCTTTATTCACAAAACAATTTTGTGTGAAAATATGGTGAAGAAGATAATGTTCACGCACTGTCTGTAACCTAAATTTGCGCGCAAACTATCAAACCTGTGAAAATGTGTTTAGAGTGTTTCTTGGAAAAAAACGGCTATTGTTTATACTGAGAATAAACGCGCACGCGTTATTGTTAACTAAAACGGGGGCGCATTTTGGATACATAAAACACATGCACGTTTTACTTTAATAGAATTTTGGAGCATTTAAGAAGGTAGTTGCGTGGCTAAGGGATTATCAAAGGTTTAGGGAGCACTCCCTTAGTCTTTGCACCTTAACATCCCCCCTTTCTTCAACCTAACTATATTGTTTTACAACTCTAGGGATGTGTAATAAGGGGATACATGGGGATATGTGTGTGTGTGAAGATGTTTATGATGATAATGACGATGAGGATGAGGATGATGACGATGGTGATGATGATGTCGATGATGATGATGATGATGATGATGACGATGATGATGTTGATGATGTTGATGATGATGTTGACGATGAAGATGATCATGATGATCATGGTGATGTTGATGATGATGATCTACAATCAATGATCATGGTGATGATGATGATGATGATGATGAACTCGAGGATGGTGATGATGATGAAGAGGATGATGATGATGAAGATGAATATGAAGATGAAGATGATGATGATGATGATGTTAACAATGATGATGATGATGATGATGATGATGATGATGATGATGATGATGATGATGATGATGTTGATGATGATGATGGTGATGATTATGATGACACACGATTATGATTATGAATATGGCGATGATGATGACGACGATGATGGAGATGATGAAGATGATGATGATGATGACAACAATGATGGTGATGATGACAACAATGATTGATGATCATGGTGGTGATGATGATGATGATGATGGTGATGAATGAGGATATTGACGATGGTGATGTTGTTGATGATGATGATGATGATGATGACGACGATGATGGAGATGATGAAGATGATGATGATGATGACAACAATGATGGTGATGATGACAACGATGATTGATGATCGTGGTGGTGATGATGATGATGATGATGGTGATGAATGAGGATATTGACGATGGTGATGTTGTTGATGATGATGAAGAAGATGAAGATGAAGATGTCTATGATGATGATGATGATGACGACGATGATGTTGATGATTTTGATGTTGATGATGCTGATGATGTTGATGTTGTTGATGATGATGATGATGATGATGATGATGAAGATGAAGATGACATTAGAGGAATTTTGGGGTCTAAAATGGGCCTCCTAAGGAAAATAATAAAATAATAGTTAAAATAATAAAATAATAGTTAAAATAATAAAATAATATTGATTAGTTTTGGAGGAAGAAAGAAAAAAACTACTTTTTGTGTTCGTATTTTCGACATATCTCCCTTTGTTTTTACTCAAATTTCAATTGGGAGAGCTCGTTGGATGCGGAATTTGATTCCGCGTCCAACGAGTACCCACACTGCATACTTTTGACGGACCCCGCTACCCCAAAAACAAGAAATACCTGAAAAANGAAAAAAATAGTTTTTTTAATGACAAATATGTCAATTCAACCATTATGGTTGACATATTTTATTGAAATTCTATTGGTTCTTGAATTCCAACTCACAAAAACTTATTTTGGCATGTTTTCTTATAAGGCCCATTTTAGACCCCAAATTTCCTCTAATGAGATGTCTATGATGATGATGATGATGAGGATGATGATGATGACGATGGTGATGATGATGGCGATGACGACGACGATGACGACGACAATGTTGATGATGTTGGTGGTGATGTTGATGATGAATATGATCATAATGATCATGGTGATGTTGATGATGATGATTGAAGATCAATGATCATGGTGATAATGATGGTGATGATGATGATGATGAAGTCGGGGATGGTGACAATGATGAAGATGATGATGATGAAGTTGATGATGAAGATGAAGATGAAGATGATGATGATGTCGACGGCGACGACGACGACGACGATGATGTTGATGATGATGATGATGATGATGGTGATGAAGATTATGATTATGAATATGGCGATGAGGATGATGATGATGATGATGACGGTGACGATGATCAAGATGATGAAGATGATGATGATGATGATGACGATGATGATGACAATGATGATCAATGATCATGGTGGTGGTGGTGATGATGATGATGATGAATGCGGATAATGATGATGGTGATGATAATGACGATGACGATGATGATGATGTTAGTCGTAGGGGGTGACCTATGGATGTGTGATGTGGGTGTCTATGTGTGTGTGAGAGAGAGGGTTGGGGAATAGATAGGGGGGTGGGGGCTAAGTGTAGTTGGATGATTTAAGGAGCAAGAAAGAGGGGAGAGAGAGGTTTTAGGTGTTAGTAGTGAGATAGAGGTGTTAGGGGGATGTGTGTGTGTGAGAGAGAGGGGGGAAGGGAAGTTTAGGGGTTTCNAAAAGTATTGGTATAATTGACAAAAAAAGCACTCATTGTAGTATTTAAAAATGTGCTCTCGTTTTTCTTCACTAAAACGCGCTCCTGTTTTGATTCAATAAAACGCGCTCCCGTTTCTATTCAATAAAACATGCTCGTGTTTTGATTCAATAAAACACGCTCCCTTTTTGTTTAAATTCAAAAATGTATTCCCTCCAAATGATAAGGCCGAGCCTCCACCCATGCTTTCATGGAATTCTTATGCCTATGTGTATGCATCGTACTATGCTTCAGATTCAAAATTCCTATGCCTTGGAGTATGATAAACCATGGCTAATCCAGCATTAAATCCAAATTTTCAATATGCTCGTGTTTATCCGTTCATCTAATTATGTTGCACACCTCCATTTTTTATGAGATTTTAGAAGATTTGATTTTTTTTGCAGATTCCAAATATGTAAATTTTAACAAGAATACATAATTTTTTCTATTTTTTTTCTTATTTATCTTTTGTCATCACTCCTCAACTCAAAAAACACACCATTAGTGTTTCTTCCATATCTCTTTCATTTTTCAACCATTTAAAAAAAAAATGTATGCTGCACTAAAGAACATCGACCTCTACATGCTATAAAAAACCCATTTCCAAATAATTGCATTAAGACATTTAAATGCTGCACCCACAATTGACGTACCATTTTCAAGGTTTGATCTCTTAGATAATTAAAAAAAAAAAAAAAAATATTATTGTAAAAATAGTAGTGCACTAGTACTATATCGTTTCTATATGTATAGCGGTTTTCTTAAGTTTATTCCATCATTTAGTCACTCAGATGCTGCACCCACAAAAACATATACCTTATAATTTGTCCCAAAAATAAAAAGTGCCCGTTAAAAAATATCTAACTTTAGATAGTTAAGAGCATTTTCAATAGAAAAAATATATATATTTGGAAATTTCATTCAATTTCCTACATTTCTTGTTTTTCACTCATCGCAAGATTCATTGTGTAAGTGTCTCAAACTATCTATGCATGTTGATGGATGTGTGTTTTTTCAGTTTTCTATTGCATCTAACGCGCCAAAGCAGACCCTCAACTTCACTGAGAAGTCTTACATAATTACAAATTTATGTAATAAAAAAGATATCACATCTTCCTATAAAATTTGAAAAAGTAGCAGGATTATTCTTTTCATTGATGGGTTGCATAAATAAAAACACATCTATTTTCTAAATCTTTATTCTTATGTTTTCAACCCTAAAACTTGTAAGTATTTTATTTTTCAAATATATATATCCTAAAACTTATAAGTATTTTATTTATCAAGTAACTTTTTATTACTCTATCTACCTAGAAAACATATATGGTGATAAGCACATGCACACAAACTTACAAACTCAAAACAGATAAAAGAAAAAAATGATCAAGATTAGGTTAAGATCCTCGAACCCACATTCAAGGTATAAATGATATTATTAATTCACATTTATAAAACTAATCTTACAAAAATGAAAAATAAAATAAAATAATAGTCGTTCCCACATAGATACTATTATCAACAATACGTAAATTTGTTTGAAGGAGTTCTATCAATCATAGATTCAATAGCTTTTTATATTTTAGAGAACATTATTTTTATTTTTATTGTTTTAATTATATTTAAATAAAGCTTTTATATTTAATAATTCAATTAGATTTTGTGACAACATATTTTATTTTGTATATACTTTTAATAATAATTATTATTAACAAAAACATTAATTTACATTATAAATAGTTTAATAAATTTATTTATTCATATTATTCTAATCTCAAAAGTAGTTATCTTAAATTTATTCATTTATATAAAAAAATCCATACTTTATTTTGCATTTACCTTTAATAATTATTATTATTAAGACAAAACATTAACTCAGAGTAAAAATATTTAATAAAAATTGTTTATTCCTATTATTAACATTAACTCAGAGTAAAAATATTTAATAAAAATTGTTTATTCCTATTATTATAATCTAAGTAATTATCTTAGCTTTATTTATTTATATAATATTTTTTTGCTATATTCTATTTTGCATTTAATTTTAATAATAAAACAAAACATTAATTTATACTTAATGAAAATTATTTATTCATATTATTAAAATCTTAAGAGTAATTATTTTTATTTTCTTCATTTATATAATTTTTTTTAAATTATTTTTTCATAAAGTTAAAATTAATTTAAAACCTATTAATAAAATTAATAAAAGTACCCAAAATTAATATAAATTCATGGAATCTCGATTTTATGTTTTTTTAAATGTAAGCAGAAACCAGGACGGTTCAGTTCTAGTCTCTTCAAAGATGCCACGGCAATAGATTTAACATCAAAATAGAAGTGGTCTAAAAGGATCCGACCGCCATTTTTTTTAAAAGTGTTCTTCTTTCTGTTAATGAGGTTATATTTTAATGATTTTATACTTTGGAATAGGTAGATTTTTTCTACACGATTTTGATTCAAAATTCAGGAAGATTTAGAATTTTGGATGATCCAAAACTTTCCCATTTTACACAATAACTATACCATTCAAATTGTAGAATTTTTTGATAGACAACTTCATTTGTATGCCATCATTATTCTTTTTTATAATAAGTTGAAAGAAATCAAAAGCTCAAATCAGGTTTAGTAAAATGTTTGATATGCTAAAAAGGCTGGCAAAGAAGAGAAGTATTCGTTCTAAGGTTTATGCGGTACGGTAAGGATAGTTTATTTCAGAATCAAGCAAAGTTAGAATTGGATTCGTAGAATTATGCTTTTCAAGTTTGACCAGCATCTAATGGGCTTTGCTAAAACAAAATATATTTTTACTGTAAAAGAATATAATGAATCGATGGCCTTAAAATGTATCAAAAATGTAAATAGTTTTTCCTTTATTAGGTTTCACTTTATATATTTTTACTGTAAAAGAATATAATGAATCGATGGCCATAAAATGTCTCCAAAATGTAAATAGTTTTTCCTTTATTAGGTTTCACTTTATTTTTAAATAAATTTTAAAATTGTTTTAGATAGATTAAAAGGTTTATATAAGTAAATCAGTCACCTATCTATATTTAAAAATTTCACTTTATATTTGAACTAGGGTTGTTTAAGAGCAAGATACAAAGAAATAGGTTAACTATTCACATATAAAAATATTTAGCAATGCTTAAAAACTACGGACAAATTATTTTAAACTATTTAATTTTTTTATTATCATTTTTTTTTATTTTCAGACAAAAAAAAATCAACTTTATATAAAAGTAAAAGTTGAGTCTTACAATCATAAATCCAGTATAGAGAAAAATCCAGTATAGAGAAAAAAATAGAACTACATAAAACCATAGGTACATAAACTGTTAAGGCGGAGAAAGCCATACTCATCTTAAGTAGCAAGGAATATATCCTTCACTTTGACATACATTGACGAGTATGGTGAACTTCACTACATAATACTTAGTGAGCCGTTCTCAATCTTGTACCAATTCTCAGATAATAGCTTCCATTCCATTCCATTCCTTCCAAATTCAGCTCACCATAGATATGATTAAAAGAAATCTGCTGAAAACTATTTATGCGATTCTTTAACAGCATAATATGAGATTCTTTAACAGCATAATCCAGTGATAGAGCTGGCTCAATAGAATGAAGAGAATGAACATCCATCAATTTAACTACTAAATTAAAATTAATTTTATTAAAAACATAAAATTAAAGAAGAAACCAATCAACATAATACTAACAATATTTTGTTTATGATTACATTAATAGTAGCAAAAAAAATGCTTTCATAACCTTCAAAACACTTAAAAACAATTTACAACTCAAGAAATTAAATAATTAAATATTTAGTTTATGATTACACTAATAAGAAAAAAAAATACTTCATAACATTCAAAGCACATAAAAACAATTTACAACGGGAGAAAAAATTCTTATTAATGCTTAATAAAATGCTTTCATAACATTCCCAACACCTAAAACCAATTTACAACTCAAGAAATTAAATTCTTATTCGTCCTTAATTGATCCTAAATTAAAATAAATTTATTATGATTATACTTACCTCTTATACTCACTTTAATCAAGACTTTTTATCAGAGTCGAAGAATTTAACTTTTTAGAGGGAAACCGAAAATCAAAACCTAAGCAAAAGAAAGGAATCTATTACCTTACCTTCGGCTGGTGCTCGCAGAACCCTTCAAGAAATCAAACTGTTCTCGACATTTACACTTTATTTAAGTCTCCTACAATTCCCTCTGATATTTCCATGAATCATTGCATCATTACCTGCGTAGACTTTCGTTCTGCAGCTGCCATATCCCAAATACTTCTGCTGCGGCCATTTTTCAGGGGTCTAATTAGCAGCCGCGGTAGCTTGGTATTAAAGGTCAGCTTTTCGAGCTTTCACGATTTTTTTTGAGATGAGTGATAGCTACTGGTGCTATGCGTGCAACTGTTTCTTAACACAATCGGCAAGCGATTCGATGCTTTGCCCTTCCTGTGGCGAAGGATATCTGGAGCAAACAAACGACCCTGTCTCAATCTTTCCATTTACGAATCCATTTGAAGGGGAGCTCATTGGAGCCCGGCCAAATCGGCCCGATTACAACAGAAACAACGAAGGCCTGGGTCACAGGATGTTCAGACGGGACACAACTGGGGGGAATAGGCCCATGGAGTTTATTCTTGGGAACGATAGGGGAATCGAAACCAGGCCCTTGCTTCCCAATAGTGACAATTATTTCACGGCTTCTAGTCCAGAGGAGTTCATCCAGCAGCTGTCTGAGAACGATAGGTGTGGCACTCTCCCGGCACCGAGAGCTTCTGTAGACTCATTGCCGAAAATTATGATAAATTCCGGACATCTGGCTAACAATTGGCAGTGTCCTGTTTGCCAGGAACTGTTTGAAGTAGGGAACGAAGCGCGGGAAATGCCCTGCAAACATATATATCATTCTGATTGTATTGTTCCCTGGCTGGCGCAGAACAATTCCTGTCCTATATGTCGCCATGGATTGCCAAGAGAAGTTGCAGAGGTTGAATCTTCATCGAGACCCGGCAATGATGCTTCATGCCCTACGGAATCTTCAGCGCCGGGCAGCCGACCAAACGTGGGAGTAACTGACATTGCTCCTGGGTTTTCTATTAGGATTGAATCCACAGGGAGAAACTTGTCTGTTTATATTACAGGTGGAAGGAATACCTATGGTAATTATAATAATAACTCAACGACCAGATATAACAATGCTGCTGGACGAACTCCAAACATCAGAGAGAATGAACGGAGGTGTAATCTGTTATCCTGTTTGTGGCCTTTTCGGTGGCCTTTTCAGTCATCTTCGATGCATTTTCGGTCATAACATTGCCGGCATGTTTCACAGGCCGATTCCGAGTCTAATGATGAATTTCGGAGACGTACAGACTCTGTATACTGTGCGGGAATCTGGTTGGAACTACAAATTTAGCTGTCACCGATAAATTGTTTGTGAAAGTTTGTGTTGAAAAAATTGTTTCTGAAAGTTTATGTTGAAATGAATGGAAAAAAAAATATTTTACATGTTTTAAGTTATTTAAAGCTGTGGCCACAGCAACATGAGTCGTTGGAACTTGAACAAGTTGAGATCCAATAGCTTGGAGAGCCGCAGCATTTAGTATGGCATATCAAATATTATTCGTCAAAATGAATAGCACAAAGCAAACCGAGCCGCAGCGTTAAGTATGACCTGTCAAATATTGTTCACAGAAATGAATAGCACAGAGCAAACCGAAGCTTCTCATTGTATATTAAACTTTTAAATAAAAATAATGGAAAATAATTTTTCAATTGTTGTTATTGTATTTTAGATTATTGTAGGTATACTTTATAGAATAATTTCATCCCTTACCATATGATACTAACAATTTTTTTCATTCAAGAGTATTATCAATTTTCAAGGTCATATTTCTTTTCTTTTGACTCTCTCAGTTAGGAATAATGTTTTTTTTTTATATACTTTAATTTTTAATTTTTAATTATCTTTTACATTTTAAATGATAATATTATTTTTATTTGGAAATTTAGATAAAAGTATTATGAATTTTCAAAGCCATATTTCTTTCTTTTTAACTCTCTCTGGTTAGGAATAATGTCCTTTTTATATACTTTAATTTTTAATTATCTTTTAAATTTTAAATGATAATATTATTTTTATTTTGAAATTTAGATGTGAGTATTTTTAATTGTATCAATATTTTTATTTTATTTCATATTTTTTAATGGTTTTAGTCAAACTATATGTTTATGTCATTAAGCAACACCTCACGCTGAAAGAATTTTGAACCTTTAATATTACATGTTTACAACATAGAATTAAAATAAATATATAAACAATAGTAACCATAATAATAACACCAAGATTTACCTTAAACTAGTCAATAAAGATCTTAGCTAAGCTCACCTTCTATACCACTTTACATGGAGCCACCTCAATCCTTATAAAGACTTCTTTACATGCAACACCATGAGACAATACCATGAGCTGCAAAAACCATGTGCTCAAACCATGTGCAATACCCAAACCACCATTGACCTATTCTGGAGTCAAGGTTAACCCTAACAACCCCCTTTAAACTTGACTTGGAGTAATGACTAATCCCCCTCAAAGTTTAACATATACCCCTTATCACCTAGGTATATCTTCCAACTTTACTAGTGAGTTATGAGGGGTATGCATCCCTTGCGAGGTCTTATAGCCATACATGGCTCCCATGAGGGATTAGCCTTGATGAGCAATATCACGTCCATTCATTCTTAAAGGAGGGTTCTTAATTGTGAAAAATAAGATCGATATATTGTAGGTATTGGGAGGTGGGGAGTAGGGTATGGGAGGTGCATAAAAATAAGTTTCTAGTAAAAATAGGGAATGTACCATAAAAATAGTGTTTTTTAAATTAGAGACATATATTGGATAATGCTTACCAAAAATATTTTTGTATGTAATTATTAATATCTACTCAAATAAGGGATATTATTTAATATGTTTCAAAATGGAGATTCACATTCTCCTCCAATAACTCAACCTCTTGTATCCACATGAAGTAAGTTTACCAAAACACCTCCAACCCTGTACCAAAAAGACATACATATTTGAACCAGAAATTAAAAAAATTAACATATTTTAAGCATAAATAAAAACTATTATATTAAGATATTCACCTCACACATTTTTATAGGTCAGATACAAAACTTTTAAAATATTTATCATAATTTCATATACAAAATTTTAATATGATATTATCATTTTACATCTATGTGCTTGCCTCTTCACTCTTAGTTAACGATAATCTGCATAAAATACTCTTACACCAACATCCTTACCTACCTTCAAAACCCTTTTAAGAATTTTAATTACTTCTCAAAAGTAATTACCCAATGTCATAAATATGAATCCACTTGACTTTTCATAAAACTCAAAAAAACTACATTTTTCTTTAACGACAGTTTAAAAATACATTCAATATCTCCACTTTTAAATGAAATCGTTTGATCCTTTATAGTGATTTAACTACTGATTCTATTCCATCCTGTCCGCAATTCCAGTTGATTACATTCTCATGTAATTAAATATTAAAAAAACATTCAATATCTCCACTTTTAAATGAAATCGTTTGATCCTTTCTAGTGATTTAACAACTGATTCTATTCCATCCTTTCCACAATTCCAGTTGACTACATTCTCATGTTATTAAAAATTATCGCGACAAACCAGTTGGTTCTCAATGGGTTTTTTTACACGGATTCTATTCCATCCTTTCCGCAATTCCACTTTGGTCGCAATTCCACTTGGGTAGATTCTCATGTGATTGAAAAATATCGTGACTTACCAGTTCGTTCTGAATGGTTCTTTTTACTCGTTCTTTTTTGCACATAGCATTCAATTCTAATTCCAAATGGCGGCTCCTCCAACTTTCAATGGGTTGGATCTCCCTAGAAGAATACAGTTCTATGACTAGCTATGACTAGCTGCTCCAGTACTCTGCAGTAGCACACCAAATCTGCATCTGCTCTGCAAATCTGCGTCTGCTCTCTTTTACAATTATGTCCCAAATGGCAGTGAGTCTCCTTTAGATATGGAGGTAAACTCTCATACCCCTGCCATCACGCAGCCTTCTACCTTCCATTCAAGAGATTCGGTCTCCCACAAATAAACTTGCGCGGTGATCTGATCTCCTTACACATGGATGTTGTTCCTTATATGGTGAAGGTTAATGGGTAGTGACTTGTTCCTTCCTCATATGGCGAGGGTTTATGGGCAGTGACTTGACGGATCCATAAGTAAAACAACAAATGATTAAGTAAATATGGTTAAGTAAAAACGGTTAAGTAAAACAATAAACCGATTAATAAGTTTCTTGGGGCTAGGTGTAGTATGCCAAGAAGTTCTTGAGCGACCAAGTTATTGCGAGGCATCTTGGGAAGTGCCACAGACCAGAGTCAAAACGTAGAAGTGAAGGGCATTTGATTGTTGCTATGACAGGTGGTATCAGAGCAGAGAAAGTGCTCTTCACTTGAAGAACAGTTGGACTTAGCAAGGTTCCTTTCAGTGGCCTCTCTGAAAGTTGACGCCGAGGTAAACAGAGAGCTAGGTGGAGGCTCTGGGAGGTCGTTTGCTTGAGACACCTACAATGCAGAAAAGTCGAAGGTTTGCGCTCTCAAGAGCACCCAGCGGAGCGCTCAGGAGACACTTAAGGTGAGAGCTCCATCACCGCGCAGAACGCGCTCACGAAAGATGACACGACAACGCACTTGAGAGGAGCACCCACAAGGAGACGCTCGTAGAGGAGCGCTCACGGTAGAGTGCCCAAATAAAAGACACGCGTTGGAAATTAAAGAGGCGCTTGACAAGGCGCTCTCAGACAGCAACAAGTATGCTTAGGTGAACATCCGTAGTATTGAGCATTGGCAGTCTGCGAGTGGCTAGCGCATCTGATCTGCGCTCAAGTGGAAAGCACCAAAGAGAGACGTCCACCAAGAAATGCTAGTGGGGGGAGCACTCAGGGAGCAACGCGCCCAACATATGCATTCCATATGTAGTCTGCAACTGTAGAACAAGCGCCTAGAAGTGCGCTCGACTTAGCACACATTGTAGCAGAGACGCAAAAGGAAGAGTGTCTACAGGAGGGCGCGCTCCACAGATAGCTCCTACCAGAAAATGGAGGAATGACCGTAGAAGTACGCTCATTAAGTGCTCTCGAGTGAAAAACGTTTGTAGAAGAGAATCGGTGAAGGCGCAATCAAATGCGTGCTTAGGCAACAGCGTGCTCAGGAGGTGAACTCCCATAGAAAAGTGCACTTGGGAGGAAGTGCACCTTAGAAGGCATCCAGAGAGGCACTCTTGAACCGAGCCATAGAGGTGCATCCAGGATAGGAACACCTCGGTAGAATGACGGAAGCTGCGCTTAGCGAAGGAGCACTCCGCAACAATTCTATGGCTAAATCATGGTGGGGCACGGTTGAAGTGCATGCTAAGAAGATGAAACTTCGTTGGGAACCCGAGATGGAGATTTCCATAATGGACATGGAAGGAATTTCGCTAGGAGAGCTAGCTCTCTCCGAAAATGTGCTAAATGCAATGAAGGAATGTTGGAGCAAGATCAATGACGGAATGGACATGGCTCCTCCAAAGAAAACAAAAGTGCATCATTTGCAAGTGACTCCAAACCAAGTAGAGGCTGGAGGAGGAGAATGCAAGAATGCTTGCAAGAAGGAAAAGCCACGAGAGATTCCAGGAAAGAAAATGGTGTTCTGGTACATTTGTGATAGTGACCACTATGCAAAGAACTATGTGGTGAATGTAGACATGAGGGGACCAACAACATGGTTAGCAGCAATGAGGGTGCATGAAGCACCTCAACCTTTGGATGAGATTGCAGAAGCATTGAAGGCAGTGGATGTCACATGCCTCAATTTTGCAAAAATAATATTATCTTATTTGATTTTATTTAAGACATTATGTTAAATTTTATGCTAAGTTGTAATTGATGACTTAGTAGAGTCAAGGATATTGAATGCAATTCTGAATATTTTAATTATAAATAAATAAAAGTGGAGACAACAGCTTAGGAGAGCTATTAAAAGAGTGTTTACTCGTCAAGTTGGTGGAGGAGATTGGGTGGAGAGAAAACAGACAAGTGGCAACATCCTCATACCTCTTCCAACTGTTGCAGGTGGCAACCTCCCTACATTTGGGGCCATGATTCTCCAAGAAAGTGGGATTAGAGCACTTGGCTCAATTAATGACAACTAACCCCGAAGACCTACGCAATCTTTATAAAAATGCCCATTGAAGAGAGCTGAGGTTGCTCATTTTCTAGAGAAGTATTCATTGAGGTGAATGTACTTCAGAGAAATTCAATGGTGAGGGAATTTGTGGAAAGAGTTTGAAGGGTTAACTGCAAAGTGATCTAGTGCAACTTTTCAGCTAAAGGATCTTACTGCTAAGTTTAGAGTGATTACTGAGATATTGGACTAGTATATTGTTTACTTGCTCCACCACTTCTCAGCCAAGGAGACCAGGAATAGGCTTGGGGGTCCTAAGGAGACGTTGTTTGAGTGCTCTCGAGGAGTTGGTAGGGAGGAACAACCTCCTAACGCTGTTGTTGTCCAGCTTAATCACGTTCTACAATCTTTTTGTTTTACTATGTTAGATGGTTAAATATGAATCTGACTGATTAATGAATGTTAAATGTTTAGTTATGAACTGTTAGAGTTAGTAATCTTTTAGTATATTGAAAGAATGAATCTGAAATAGATGGAAAATAATTCTAACCTGTATTTTTCCACATCTCGAAGGATTAGACCGTACTCAAGCACAGGCAGAGTATTTAAATTAGATGAAGGAAATGAGAAGACAATGAAATGAATAGATGTAAAACTCATTTCATAATAGAAAAGTAATGTATTGCAGTGTTTAGGTTATTATCAAAATGACCAATAACCTGATTACCAATGTTCTTTGTTTATGTAAATGTGCTATTAATGAAATAGCAGTATTCCATTATAGATATAAGATTTATTATGTTAAGGGAATACATTAGTAGTTAATATGCCATGTTTATACTTAGTATATTATACTTTTATTTTCAAATTAAAATATGCAGGAAGATAAACACAGTGTGTTATATATTTATTTTCCTTATACTTATTTGATAACCAGTTGCTTATGTAGTAAAACGAATATAGTTAAAACTACCTTGTTTGCATTCAAGTTCATTAAAGATATAACTATTATTCATATAACTTAATCACTAATAATAGTAACTACACTAAGTCCAAAATTACTAATAATCAAGTAGTGTAATACTAAGTATTTAAAATAACTAATTTTTAAAAGAACAAACTAGGTACAGAGTTTATGTACATCTTACCCAAGAATTCTAATAAACCATAACTGTAATTTATTACATAAAAGAAACAGAATATGATTATAATTTAATAAATGAAATACATATCTATGTAAGAACTGATTTTGAAATTATCCACCACAGGTCATACCTACAAAAGAAAATTATAGGGTCGAAACTCTAGTCTAAAAATACTTGTGCTTCTAATAAAAGCAACCAAGTTATAATCCATTGGTTGGATCATTATATACGAGCATAAACAAATAAACTGTTATTGACTAGTTACATTCCTTATAACCAATAAATGAATAGAATACAAATTTAAGAAATCCCATTATACACTAATAATAATATTTACTCAAAATAATATTTGTTTTACAAGTAGGAGAGCTCACTTAACAAAATTAAAAGAATTATTTACCAAGGGTTTCATTCGAAGAAAACCTTAGCTCATAATTCTCAACAAATAATTTTTTTTATAAATTATATCATGACTGAATGACAGTCCAAAAACCATTAACAATAGTCTAATGCAAATAATAAACAGTATATATTTATTACACAGTCGAATAGGGTAATAACCCTAAGTACACAGAGTCATCTAAATAACATTAAGGAAAACTGAGTTCGAGCTCGAAGGAAAACCCTTATGTTTTCAAAAGAAACTATGTATTGCGTGAGAGGCCGAAAAGACTTAAACTTAAACAAAATACAAAAACTAGCTTAAAACCGAGTGCACCCATGTCGTGACATAGGGTTTCATTAAACGAACACTATACAAATTTATATTTACAGCAAGGTAAAATCCTTTCTTTTAACCAAGAAGAGAGCTTTACAAGTCATGACATTGTGCCAGAGTCATCTTGCTGAAAGCAAGGGTTTAAAATAAAAAACAAAAACTAGTAAACTGAAGAACAACAACCCAAGACTGGGTAACCACCATGCTATAACTTATTCCAACTGGAAACTTCCCCTAAGGTCTGAATAAGCAGGGAGAACCATTTTGTAACTGGGGCTTACTCGTATACTCAATGTCGGTCCCTTTGAGAGGTGATTCCTGTCCTTTTCTTGTTAAGGCGAACTATCCCTGCAAAATGGAAACCAAAGTTTAATTAAAAACTTGTTATAGAATTGAAGACTGTAAATAAAATCTAGTAAAAAACTCTAAAACATTTACATCACCTGTAAGTGGATATTATGGAGCCACGAAGGAACAACAGCACCACAACCAGCGTAACGAGAAGCCAAACTCTCATACTCGTAGGTGACAGAGACAACGGGGGCTTACGATGCAACCTACATTGTCAACAGGAGCAAGAGCAAGCTTGACAACGGCCACGAAAGAGTTCAACACCAGACAGATGACACCAACGGAGCTACACTACCTCACGACAATTAAAGGTAAGTAAGAAGAAAAAAAATGAGAGATGTATGTCTCACCAACCACCACACTTAAGTGGCAGTGTTCCATTCCACAAACAAAGAAGCTGGAGCTGAACATAGGCATGCCCTCATGGCCGCAACAAACCAAACGTAACAGAGACCAAACCCTCGGCAAAGCAATGAAGAGCTAGGGTTGTGGCGAAGACTTTTAAATCATGTAATGCATGGTCAAGAAGGTTCCACGTGCCCCCTTAAATTATCAGTCACCAAGTGGGTTGAGTTCTATAGTCTGCAGGGTGCTGGCAAGACCAAATCATTGTGAATAATCTCCTCAATGATCAACAACAATATCATTATACACCAAGTTCAAAGATAATATATATAACATTGATAATCATCGATCAATAATGCTGGAGTATTTAGAACTTAGGGTATCGATAAACTTTTGGTGACTTTAAAAATGGTTAACATATGTTAATAATAAACCCAAGCATACATGGTATGAAATAAATTGGTACTTGTAATCAATGAAAATCATCAAATGAATTAATACAACTAAGAGGAGATCCCTAGCAGGGTATGAACTCATAAGTGCAAGTAATAGAGTCTCATAATAATCATTGATTCTATTATTATAGTGATGAACTATGTTTTAGAGTTAATCCATATAAAAACTCTAATGACGATGAATTAGCTCATAATTCAACATTAGATATATTTAAAGTATTTTCTTCACTCTAGAATAGGTTCTCAAGAAGTCTATAATATTAGAGTAACTTCAAGAGAAGTCGTAATCCGTATTTCTTCATGAGTAAATAAAGCTCAAAATGATTTCATTTAAGGTTGTTAGTCGTAATAGTGAAAGACAGTGAAATCATCTAAGTATACTGGTGGTATAACACTTATTTAAAAAATAATTAAGACGATATCGTATTATCATCACATTATTAAGACATGAAGAAGTTGGACAAATAGAAGTCACTTAATGACGACAATTATACTTTTGGACGACTGTAAATGCAATGTAGTATAATCTGATAACTTCCTCCACCAAGCTACTTAAAGATAAGTCAAGACTTCCGTGTAACATATTTCGCATAGGGCCTTAGGTTTGTTTCTTAACTTAAACAGTCTTGAAAATTTATATCGACAATAGTAATAAACTATTGTTACAGTGAGAGTGCTAATATACTAAATATTGGACTCTATTAAGGACTGGATTAGCTTAAAGTAATGATGGGAAGCAATTTAAATCTAAGTAATAGTCATTATTATAATAGTCCATCAATAGTGTGAAGACATTGATCATATTGACATGCTATTAAAATATTGATATAGTCATAATGCAATTAAAGAGAAGGTGTTTTACCTCATAGAATCCTTGAATTTAAGAAAGCCAACTTTTACTCTAGCAGTATATTCTATTCTAATTGAAGTATATCTAGTTAACGCCTTAATAAATTTTACTAGATCGAAAATTTACCTATTCAGCCTGTAAAGAGCCAGAAATCCAGATACGTTAGCAATCGTTAAGTAAGCCCCAGCTAGAAAATGACTCCTCACCTACTTGACATTCAATTATCAGTAGAGCAAAATATTTGATTGCAGATTACTTACATCATATATCAAAATTAAAACAACATTAAGTTATATGTGATAAATTTAAATGGTTACTTTTATTTTTCTATTTCATTTCTTATATTAACTGCTAGCAGTTATCTAACTGCAACTGTAAACATTTTATGTTATCTTAAAATTTTAAATTTTTGTGAAAATTTGGGGGTTTTGACATGTGGTATCAGAGCACAAGGTTTAAACACTAGGCCTTGATGAAGCCCAACTAGCTTTTATGAAACAATAAATTGAATTATTATACTAATGTATTTCTTTTAAATGTTATTCAACAGAGAAATTATTTCTGAAGTTTAACAAACAGGTATGGAAAGGCTGGAAGAATATACAGAGAAGGAATCTCCAGTTACTGAACCATGAAACTTACCAAGAGATCCTATACCAGAGGATTTAACTACCAATTCCTCAGAATTGTTACAAATTGTAAAAGACCTAAAATCTGAAATGGAGTCTGTAAAACGAGAGAATGAAAGGATTCTGAGGGCTCAGGAGGAGCTGAATCAGATCCTAACTAAAAAGTTTCAAACTGAGGGTATGGGTAAAAGAACTGAATCAGAAAATACAATTCATCAACGTAAATCTAAAAAGATGAAACATACTAAAGATGAAAACAGTTCATCTTCTGACATGTTTGGTGAACAACAAAATTACCATTCTATTAGTGATAGTAGTGATGCTAACCAGTACATTAAAAAGAGGAAATACAAACCTTATGAGGAAATTTCTGGGGAATTCAAAAAGATAAAACCACTAACATTCAATGGAGAGACAGAGAAGGGAGAGGAAGTAGAATCTTGGTTATCTGGGATGAAGAAGTACTTCCAAATATATAACTATTCTAACCAGTTAAAGGCTAGAATGACTATCTACAACCTATCAGGAAATGCTAACATTTGGTGGCAGGACTTGAAGAGAGTTAAGGGAATAAAAGAGAAAAATGTAAATTGGAGTACCTTTAAGACATACTTTAAAAAGAAATTCCTGTCTGAACAATATTATGAAGAGAGAGAAAAAGAATTTTATGATCTTAAATTTGGATCAATGACAATGAAAGATCTGAACAACAAGTTCTTAAATCTACTTATGTATGTGCCATACCTTGTAGATGAGAAACCAAAGGTACAACGATTCCTCAGCTGTCTACCTTATCATATTAAGGACATAATTGAATATGACAATCCAAAGAATTTGGAAGAAGCTATGTGTTCGGGTACACAAGGTACTCCCAAAAGATCGAACACCTTGAGCAACCGCTTCACACAAATAGATCACAGATCAACACACCAATGTTTGTCACGTGGTTAAAACCCTCGAGAGGGAAACAGTCCACAACCCTAGCCAAATAGCTACTTAGAGCAATTTATTATGAAAAAGAAAGAAAGTTACATGAGCTTCTCATAATCGATCAACTAGCCAATGACCCTCTATGCTCTTTAAATAGAGATCATAGACCATTCAGGTGTTAAGCCATGGATCAATGGTAGGTATGATCTAAGAGAAGTTGAACCGTCGGATCACTCCATGTCTAGAACATATTGTGACCGTCGGATTAGAATACTTACAAATGCATACTAATGCATACTAAAGAAACACACTTTTTCCTAACAGATATATTACACAAGTTGATCTTAACTAACTCCTAAGTGTCTAAATATCCTAACATCCCCCCTTAAGAACAACTTGGAATAGGATTGAAGGATTTACAAAAGTGACACTATTAGGTGAAGGAAGGTGGCATTAGAGCCTACCCCCCCTTAAGGAAACATTCCTGAACTCCTAACATAGACCAAAGTTTAGAAAACTTTGCTTTTGTAAGAGACTTAGTGAAGATGTCTGCAACTTGATCATCTGCAGGGCAATAAAGAATTTCAGTAACACTATCATGGACAAGATTTCTGATGAAGTGCATCTGTGGCTCAATGTGTTTGCTACACTGATGTAGAACTGGATCTTTGGCAAGCTTGATGGCACTTTGATTGTCACACCAAAGTGGAGTAGGATGTTGCTGCATGAATCCAAACTTTGAAAGGATCTGTCAAAGCCATAAAGCTTCCTGACTGGCATTAACTGCGGCTCAATATTATGCTTCCGCTGAAGAAAGAGCAAGAACTTGTTGTTTCTTACAAGCCTAAGTGACATGTCCAGATTCCAGACTGAAAACATAACCTGCAGTAGAGTTTCGATCATCAGGATCGCCGGCCCAATCTGAATCAGTGAAACCAACCAACAAAGGTTTCCACCCTGTACTATAATGAATCCCAAATTGAATTATACCTCGAATATATTGAAGTATTCTTTTTTCTACTTTCCAATGACTTTCATGAGGAGTTTGCATATAACGGGAAACACGACCAATGACAAAGGAAACGTCAGGACGAGAATGAGTCAAGTATAAAAGACTACCAACAAGCTGACGATACAAGTTGGCATCTACTTCAGGGGAAGTACAAGTGGCAGAAAGTTTGACTCCAAACTGGAAGGGAGAAGGGGTTGGTTTAAAATCTTCCATGTGGAAGTGACGAAGAAGGTCACAAGAATACTTAGACTGGGAAAGAAATATTTCTTTTTTGGTTTGCAATACTTGGAGACCAAGAAAATAATGCAAATGTCCTAAGTCTTACATTTCAAAATTTTGCTTAAGATTGGATTTCACATTAGTTATAAGTTTAGGGTCACTACCAGTAAGGATAAGATCATCAACATAAAGAACAAGTATGATGAGATGGTTTCCTACTTTCTTGGTATAGATATTGGGGTCAGAATGGCATCTAGAAAAACCAGTTTCAAGGAGAAAGCTATCCATTTTGGCATACCAAGCTCTAGGAGCTTGCTTAAGGCCATATAAGGATTTCTTAAGGAGAAAAACATGGATAGAGTTATTTTGAACATATCCAAGAGGTTGTTCCATATAAATTTCCTCATGTAAATCACCATGTAAGAAGGTAGACTTGACATCCATTTGATGGAATTCCCAGTTATGTAAGGCTGCAAGGGAAAGAACAAGGCAGATGGAGTTCATTTTTGCTACAGGGGAAAAGGTTTGATTGTAGTCAATCCCTTCAACTTGGGAAAAACCTTTAGCAACTATCCTTGCCTTTAGTCTTTCAACACTTCCATTTAATGCATACTTAGTTCTGTAGACCCATTTACATCTGACAAGTTTAATTCCTTTTGGAAGAGGAACAAGATCTCAAGTATCGTTCGCCATTAAGGCACGATATTCTTCATCCATAGCCACATCCCAATCGGGATTTCTTGAATCTTTTGCAAAAGTTTCTGGATCATGATTCTCAGAAACTTGAGCCAAAAGGGAAGAGGCTCGCTAAAACAGAGAACATGTTCGATGTTGATCTCTAGGATCACCGGTAAGATCACCAGCTGCTTCATATGTTGAATGGACCCATTGAGGAAGTATTGGTGCTGGTGCAATTTGAGGAACATGAGCAGGCGGAGGTGGATTTTTATCCTCATTGTCATCATCAGAAACTGGATTTGGAAACCTGTCAAGGGAGTTGGAACAAGAAGAAGAATGCACAATCACCAAATCAGGCTCGCAGGCCAAAGATGGCACATCCGCCAAGTTAGGCTCGCAACCAAGATATTTTCATCAAATTTAACATCTCTTCTAATGATTATATCATGTGAATGGGGTTGAAGAAGTCTATAACCTTTTACATCTTTAGAATATCCAACAAATATGCACTTTTGACTTTTAGGCTGCAATGCTTTCCGTTTTTCATCCGGAATGTGAGTCCATGCTTCACAACCAAACACACGAAAGTGACTTACATCTGGTTTAATTTTACTCCATGCTTCTTCCGGTGTTATACCTTGTAAAAATTTAGTGGGTGTGCGATTAACTATGTAATTTGCACAATTTATGGCCTCAGCCCAATATTGAAGACTTAGTCCCTTAGATTGGATCATACAATTAGCCATTTCTTTTAAGGTGCGGTTCTTCCGTTCAACTACACCATTTTGTTGTGGTGTATATGGAACAGTGTGCTGTTGTTGGATTCCTTGTTCGGTGCAGAAAGTAGTGAAATTGTTGTTAACATATTCTCTTCCATTGTCAGATCTTAACTTAATAATTTGATGACCAGATTGTTTTTCAACAAGGGCCTTGTAGGCCAAGAACATGTTAAATAGTTCACTCTTAAGTTTTAGGAATTAAACCCAAGTGCATCTGGAGTAGTCATCAATGAAATTTAACAAATATTTGAAACCAGAAAATGATGCAGATGGAAGAGGACCACACAAGTCACTATGCACAATCTCCAAAAGAACCGAGGCGTGCCAAGAGGCACATTTGTCAAAATTGTCCCGTTGATGTTTTCTGAGTACACAACTTGAACAAACACCATCCTTGCAAGATACCATTGGAATATCAGTCACCATATTTTATTTACATAGTTGTTGCAATGAGCGATGATTTAAGTAACCAAATCGCTCATGCCAAAGTTTGCTTAAGTTATCACTATGAGCAACAAAAACTGAAGGAAAATGTGATGACCCAAGGTTGTTAAATTTGTACAACCTGGTAATATCATCAACACTTCAAGTAGCTAGGACATTTTGAGGATTTTTAAAATCCTTGATCACAACTTGGTGAGGTGTAAACATCACAGTTTTACCTTCACGTGAATGAGTAATTTGATAGACTGATAACAAATTGCAGGAAATTTTTGAAACATATAGTACATCACTGAAATGACCATTTTCTACTGGAACTTATCCATACCCTACAACACTTAGAGATCTATCATCACCAACAAATATTTGTTTGGTGTTACATTCATGCATAGTAGAAAATATGGCTTGCTTTTTTAGCCATATGATCAGATGCTCCAGAATCAATAAGCCATTCATTTGAAGTAGAAGAAGAAGATGCAGTATAAAAGTAACCAGAAGCACAAAGTGCATGTCCATGAGAGTTAGATTCTGAAGACAAATCTATGCTGATGTGGTGCTTCTTCATTGCTGCTTCCAAGACTGCCATCTTCTTGAAACACTTAGATTCATCATGATTATCTTTCCCACAAAAATTGCAATGACGCTCAGTCTTCTTTTCTTTTTGTTTGGATCCTTTGTCATTTTTTAAAGAATGAGTTAACTGAGAGGGTTTGGGACCCTTGTTGTTTGACTTATTATTGCAAAAATTCTGTTTCTTGGGAGGCTTGGACTTTTCTTTCTGTTGGGACAATAAGGCTTTCACAGATGTATCTGCATTGTTAATTATTCCAAGATGAATGAGCTTATCTTGCTCTCTAATTAAGGAATTGCAAAAGGATTCAAGACTAGGCTCTTGATAGCTAGCTGCAGTCAAGGATTTTTTCATGGAGTAGAATGCAGATACAAAAACAGAATATGCAGGTCCAATTTTGGAAAGAATATGCTAAATACATTGTTTGTCTTATTTCTTAATGTTTCATTCTGTACATAAGAGTCTGAGAGTTTTATACTTAGATAAATAGTATTGAATGCATGAAAAATCATTTGGATTCAAAGAAAACAACTCATTTTCAAGTTGATGACCCTGAATTTCATTGTGTTTACCAAACACAGATTCCAACTTTTTCCAAGCTTTATCAGGTTCATCAATTCCAAATATGTGGAATCATAGATCAATAAATATTGACATCCCAATCAATCCATGAGTTTCATCACATCTATTTTTCCATTTAATTTTCTTATCATCATTAGTGGGTTCTGTTTCTTTCCCTGAGGTTATCCTGAAAAGTCCCCTACTTCATAGAACATCCTCCATACGAGATTTACATGAGAAATAGTTAGAACTTGGAAGTATAATATCACAAGGGGCAGCCATACTGTAAAATAATGGCTAAAAAAACAAAAACTAACTGTCTAACTGCAAAGGGCTTAAAAAAATATGCGGTTTTAACAAAAAACAGCTCTAAAAACTGATTCTGAATGATGAAGTAATGCTTGATCAAAGAAAATGTTGAAGATGTCCCCAATAGTGACATGGTAGATATTAACTTGACCAACTAAAAAAAGAACCCCCATCTTCCCAAGATTAACCTTTGACAATCACTTTATAATAAAGTTGCTTTGAAGTGAATCACTTTTGTAGAATAAGTGAGGTTCACTTTTACAATAATGTTATTTTTAAATAGTTCGACATTAAATTAAAAGACTTAAGTGACTCACTTTTTATTTTATTTTATTTATGTGAGATGCACTTTTACAATAAAGTAACTTGAAAATAGAAATTGCATGCACTAAAAGTAGCTTAATAAGACTTGAACTCAAGACCTATTAAGGAATAAAGCAACTTTGAACCAAGTGAGCTAAGTTTAAAAGATACATAAAAGAATGGAAAGAGGAAGGGTTTTTTTTTTTTAACTCCTCTCTCGCTCTCCATGCTTGCCATTTTTTTTCTTCTGCAAATCACAAAAAATAATGAAAAACAAAAACAATTTTTTTTTTCCACACAATGGGGTTAGATCTTGGTTATCTTACCCGAAAAGTGTACGTTTTCAAGTTTTCTCGTTGTTTCTGATTTGCTGTGATCGCACAAGGTGCATGGTAAAGAGCATACGTAGCCGAGAAGACAAGAAAAAAACTTTCCCTTACTGTTTTTGATTCACCGCGATCACGCAAGGTGCACGACAAAGAGAATACGCAGTCAAGGAAAGAAATGGTCTGAGAATAAAAAAAGATCTAATAATAAAATTGATAATATATGAGAGATGTAAAAAAAACAAATCCGTCGTTGTAACATTATACCTTCATATTTGCCAAAATGGGTGTTTCTGGAACAAACAGAAACAATTTTCGATGAAACAAAAACTATTTCCCAATGGAAACAGCACTCCGGATGTAATGGAATAGATCCCACAAGCCAAAAATGCACAAAAAATGCAAAACCAGAAACCCTTTCAAAGTTTCAGCAACACTCGTTCCAGATCTAGATCAAAACCGAAAGCAGCTCTTCATAAAAGATCTGATACCATGTTCGGGTACATAGGGTACTCCCAAAAGATTGAACACCTTGAGCAACTGCTTCACACAAATAGATCACAGATCAACACAATGATGTTTGTCACATGGTTAAAACCCTCGAGAGGGAAAAGTCCATGGCCCCAGCCAAATAGCTACTTGGAGCAATTTATTATGCAAAAGAAAGAAAGTTACATGAGCTTTTCATAATCGATCAACTAGCCAAGGACTCTCTATGCTCTTTAAATAGAGATCATAGACCAATCGGGTGCTAAGCCACAGATCAATGGTAGGTATGATCTACGAGAAGTTGAATCGTAGGATCACTCTATGCTTAGAACATATCATGACCGTTGGATTAGAATATTTACAAATGCATACTAATGCATACTAAAGAAACACACTTTTTTCTAACGGATATATTACACAATTTGATCTTAACTAACTCCTAAGTGTCTAAATATCCTAACACTGTGAGGAAAGCTAACTTCTATTTTGAACAGAATCGAAAGAAGAAAAGTTTGGCCAACTAGAAAGCCAAGAAAAATGATAAGCAGTATGAACAAAATAAGAAGGATTTTGTGCCCAACAGAAATTCTAAGAACAATAAGGCCAGAAATTATCCTAATAATAAGAACTAAGGAAATAAGAATAATTCTTCCAACAATCAAAATAATTCCAAGGGTAAAGAAATTACTAATAACCATGATAATTATACAAAAAACTTTGAGGGCAAAGAACCTATAAAGTGTTGGGAGTGTAGTGGCCCACACTATGCTTCGGTTTGTCCTACTCCGAAGAACACTGTTAGCAATATTCATACCATACAGGAGGAGATAACCATTGGGGAATTAGCAAGGATGATGCCCAGAATCAACGCAACCTTGGAGAATCGACAAGCAAAATATCAAACTTCCATGGTGGAAGTAGAAGGTATGATAAATCAAACCCTTGTAACTATTTTAATTGATCATGGAGCTAGTTTTAATTATATTTCACCTAAAATGGTAGAAAAATGTAAGTTGTTTGTTGAAAAATTTGAGAATTCTTGGTTGGTTCAGTTAGCCGCTGGTGCTAAAAGAAAGGTAACTTGTTTTGCAAAAGAATGTGCAGTAGTTATGGATCATTTAGAAACTGTTGTGAAGCTTAATGTATTGCCTCTTGGTTCTTATGATTTACTGATCGGTATGGACTAGTTAGAACAACATACAGTAATTTTAAATTGTTATGATAAAACCTTCACATGTTTAAACAGTGATGGAAAACCAGTAAGTGTAAAAAGAATCCCTAGAAAAACAACCATAAGGCAGATTTCTACTCTACAGCTTAAGAGAGTTGTTAGGAAGGGTTGCAAAGCTTATGCAGTAACAATAACTGATGAGGAGAGTCTAATTAAGAGAGATAAGTTAAAATTGGAAGACATACCAGTCTTAAGAGAATATGCTAGTTAAAAACTTTATTAACTAGCACACCTATTTTAAGAATAGTTGATCCTAATAAAGAATTTGTCGTGTGCATTGACACCTGCAATGATAAATTAGGCGGTGTTCTGACTCAAGAAGGGCATGTTATTGCCTATGAGTCTAGAAAATAAAAAATTCATGAAAATAATTATGCCACTTATGATCTAGAATTAACAGTTGTTATACATGCTTTAAAGATGTGGCGACATCACCTAATTGGAAAAAAAATTATTTTAATGACTGATAATAAAGGATTTAAGTATTTGTTAGATCAGCCTAATCTAAATGCCAAACAAGCTAGGTGGCTAGCTTTCTTAAGTGAATATGATTTTGAAATTCAGCACATAAAAGGTAAGGAAAATAAAGTTGTTACTGCATTAAGTAGGAACGCAAGATTGAATATTGCAGCAGCCATCAACACATATACTACAGACTTGGATGAACAACTGAAAGCAGGAATAGAACAAGATGAGAATTACAAAAATTTACAAGCTAAAACTAAAGAAAATCCAACAGAAAGCTTAAGTAAAGGGTACAGTTTGAATGCAAAAGATATTAACAATAATATATATAGTTTATAAAGTTTATAAAGCTTAATTAAATATTAACAATAATATATATAGTTTATATATTTTATGAATTAAAAAATAAATTATATTTAGTATATATAAAATAAAATAAAGATAACTAAAAATAATAAATAAGGAGTCTATATATATTATTTACTAAAATGATTAAATAAGTATTTAATCCTAAAGAGTCAAATTAAGAACTAGTAAAAGACTTCCTAAGTTAAAGCAAAATAATTATTAACCTCACATAAATCACTTAAATATTATTTTCAAGAAAATGGATTCTTGATCTAACTGAAGTTTAACTGCCATTTTCCTAAATATAGTCTATAAAGACCCAAGCCAAATGAAGGATTAGGGATCTGATCATTATTGCTAATAATTTTGGAGAGGATTTCCAAAATCAAAGCAATCTTATACAGAACCTGATATTCTAAATAAGGAAGCCTTACCTTTAGGAGATCTAGACTACTTCCATGTTGGAACCATCTCAGGGGGATCTAGATTAAATCCAGGAACGGTTCTGGGTCATGGTTGGGAGGAACGTGGTATTTTCCAAGTTATTTGGTTAACAGATCCGAGGTCAGTGTTATCTAACTTTTTAGTAATTCTATTTGTTTAAGTGTGCATGGTTTTAGCCATTAAAAGATGAAAAGCTGGATCTATGAGGTTTTTACCTTCTCCAGCTTTTATTAAAACATGTTTACAAATATTTACTCATAATATTTATGCTCTAGATTAAAGATATGCATATTTGAATACATCAAATAGATTCCATTTGTTTAAATTATGAAACTCAATATGAAATATTTTAGATAATCTCTAGGGTTAAATTATATTCAAAACCCTAGTTTCTAGATAGACTAACTACCCGACCTTTTTCTCAAACCTTTTATTAAATTAAACCAGAGATTTAAAAAATCTAGATAAAATAACCCTAATGATAAACAAACTCATTTATTTCTAAAAATAAACATTATATTAAATATGCACCAACATTAAATAAATAATTACAAATATATTTATAAATAACTAGACCAAAGAACGAATCTCTAAATTCACAAATTCAAAGCCTTAAACAAATCACCGTGTTGATATATTTCATTTTGCCACCAAACGCATTATTCTAAATATAAATACTGATAAACTATTACCATTAAAAGAAAACAGAACCTTAAACAAAACATTGTAACCAATATCATAAAATGAGTATAAGATAATAACATGCTAGTATTATTGAGCGCGTGAGGAGGCAGCGCGTGAGGAGCTCGTCATCGCGAGCTAGGGCTCGATCTGGTCTTCAGCACGAGCTGAGGCTCGTTGTGGGAGTATGGCATCGCCTGGGGGAGGGGAGGACGTCCCCCCCCCCCCCCCCCCCCCCCCCCCCTTCGATCTCGAATGAGGATGCCTTCAGAAGGCTCCTCCAGGGCAGAGGTAAAAATATTTCTCCCCCGGTCATCCCAAAGGTCATCAAGAAGCTGGAGGAAATCCCCGAAATTGCCCTTCCTGAAGAAAAGCCAATGAAAACAGCCCTGGCACTGGCTAAAAGAGGCCTGGTGGGCCAGTTCATGGGGTTATGGCCGTCAGCCAAGACCACAGATGACTGGATCCAGAGGAACTGGAAGCCCAATCTGAAACAAGGAGTAACCTGCTACCCCGTCGGAAGAGGGTTTTTCGTGTTTGAATTCATCTCTGAAGAAGATCGGGACTTAGTATTCAGGAATGGTCCCTATTTCATGGGAACACAAGGCCTATATCTGAACAAATGGACGCCAGACTTTGACCCCGCGATAGATCTCCCCAAAGAGGTGCCTGTGTGGGTCAGGCTCCCCAATCTCCCAATGCACTGCTGGGACTTTGACACTCTGAAGAGAATAGGGAACGGAATCGGCCACTTCATTGATAAAGCTGACAACAAAGGACAATAATCATGCGCCAGAATCTGTGTTGAAGTGGATCTTGAAGCCAGCCTACCTGAAGCAGTAAAACTCACAGTTGGATCCTGGACCCACTACCAGAAATTGGACTACGAACACTTACCCTTCAAATGCAGGAACTGTCAAGATCACGGTCACTTCCAAAGATACTGCCCCAAACTGACTGCTGAAAAAGAAGATGCGGAAGGATGGCAGAAAGCCAAGAAGGGGAAAACCTCCAGCAACACCAAAAATAAGGAGAAAACGATCCAAGAACCACCAAAGAAAGGCAATCCAGCGCCCAACCCTCAAGAGACTTCCATTGAGGTCCAAAACCCTGCTCATGGAACAGAAGCTGGTGAAGTTCCAGGGTCACATAGTCCAAGCGATTCTGGCCTCCATCGGTCTGCCTCCAGTCTTCCAAAGGATCACTCCATCCTGGGCTCAGAAACAGGAGCTGATTCCTCGGAGGAGGGTGATACTGAAGCAAGCAGCCCGTCCGTCTCCCCAAATCAGCCAAAGCGAGGACGAAAACTTGAAAAGAAAAGAAGGGAAGAACAGTCCTACAAGGATGTAGCTCAAGGCTCATAGCACACCATTCCAGAAATGATAAACACCAGATCCGGATTGAAGATTGGGAAAACCCTGAAAGGGGGCCATCCCCCTCAAACAGGTAAATAATGCAATACGTCTCCTGGAACTGCAGAGGACTCGGCACCTCTCTAAAAGAAGAAGCGATAAGAGATTTAGTAAGAGTATTGAGGCCGGAAGTCCTCCTAATCCAGGAGATGAAAATGGAGGAAGAAGCTCTCCTCCGCGCAAGGAACTCGTTTTGGAAGAAAGGCCCAGGTAGGGCTGTGAGCGCTAGAGGAGCCTCGGGAGGCTTGGCAACTTTCTAGGACTTCGCAAAGCTTGACCTGGTAGAAGAAGAAGGCACCATGCATTGGCTATTCACCAAGCTGTACCATAAAGACTCCGGCCTCTACGTAAGTATCTTTAACCTGTATGTTCCTGTCTCTCTTGTGGAAAAAAAAGAGTGCTGGGACTCTTTAAAATTCTTCCTTAACCAGCATAACCCTGAGAATCTTGTTGTAGCTGGAGATCTAAATGTAACCCTAGCCCTTGCAGAAAAAAAAGGGGGATCAATAGTCCGGGATCCTGCCAGAGAGTGGGTGGAAGATGTGATGCTGGATTGGGACCTCGTTGATATCCCCCCGGACAGAGGAAAGTTCACCTGGTCCAACAAAAGATTTGGACCTGGCCATATAGTTGCCCGCCTAGACCGGTTTCTCATTCACTCCGCTTTCCTTACCCTTGGCCTCATGGCTTCCTCCAAGATCCACACTCATTATACCTCAGACCATAAACCAATCTCGCTCACCCTGTTCCCTAAAGTTCAGCTAGGCCCCATCCCCTTCCGCTTCAGTCCGCTATGGGTAGATCAAGATGGTTTCCTTGACATTGTGAACAATTCCTGGAATGAACCGATTCAAGGGTCTCCTTTCTTTGTCTGGGAAGGAAAATTAAGAAGGCTCAAAGCTGATCTGAAACTTTGGGCAAAAGGTCTAAGATCCCCTTCAGATGAAAGGAAAAGAAGCCAGAAGGCTCTGGAACGGCACCAACTGACCATGGAAGGGTCCCTTATCACCCTTGACATGCTCAACAGGGAAGCAGATCTTCAAAGGAATTACCAAAAAGCGTGCAGAGAGGAGGAAACCTACTGGAGAGTCAAATCTAGAACGCTCTGGCTTCAAGCTGGAGACAAAAACACCACTTTTTTTCACAAGCAAGCCCAAGCTCGGAAAATCTACAACTCCATCAATGAGATTCAGCTGCAAGACCAAATTATAAAGGACTCCAATGGCATCAAGGAGGCTTCCCACTCCTTCTTCAAGAAGCTTTACTCTGCCCCGTACCTGGACCTGGTGTATCCGAACTCCTACCCTCTCATAGAAATTCCAATGCTGATAAGTGAAGAGGACAACCAGCTGCTGAACCACCCTGTGAGTATCCGTGAAATCAAAAAAGCCCTCTTCAACATGGACCCAGACAAAGCTCCCGGGCCAGATGGATTTACAGCCCGGTTCTATGTCTCTTGCTGGGACATAATCAAAAGGGACTTGTACAGAATGATCAAGAAGACTCAGATCTGCTCCAAATTGGGAGGCAGCACAAACTCCTCTTTCTTGGCCCTCATTCCAAAAGAAAAAGGGGCCAGGACCTTCAATAGGTTCCGGCCAATCTCCCTATGCAATACTGGTTACAAAATCACAACCAAAATAATGGCCAACAGACTCAAAAAAATTCTTCCAAAACTGATTCCGGAAAACCAAGGTGGGTTTGTCAGAGGCAGACAGATTCTGGACAATATAATATTAGTTCAAGAGGCCATTCATTCCAGCTATAGGAATA
>LPNX010156510.1:48164-60456 GCA_001517045.1 Pseudotsuga menziesii
CGTCCCCTATGGAAGAAGAATTGTGGATAGAGCAGCCAAAAGCTCTCCAATTAAGAGCTCCCTAAGAAGGAACAACTCTATCTCCATTGAATCCATGTACCCGGATACAAACTATTGTCGAAGAGGACCTCTGACTAGGAACTGGTGACTTTGGTATATGGAGTCGACTAGATGACGAGACATACACTGGACGACACCTCATTATCCATCAACCAGAAGAAGGAAATTGGGTTACCTTTCAAGCGGTACCCTCCAACTGAAGTATACACTTACTTTTACCGACACATGAAAGAGCACCCCCCTGCCAAATAAAAATTTGGAGGACATAGAACATTCAGAACTGTGGACTGGTAACTGCAGTTGGACATCGACAGAAGGAGTTGAAATCAACCGACTGCTGGTCGAAGATGAAACGACAAAAACAACCGACAGAGACCAAAGTTCCGTCGACGATAGTTCTGCAGAGAGGAATAAGAAAAAATCAAAATTATCCTCGAGTAGGATTCTTGTCGACATTAAAGTTGACTTTGCAAAAATCAAAATTATCCTCGACCTAAAACCACCAGTAGACCCAAAACAAGTCATGGTGTTACTTGGCCACACGAGCTATTACAGAAAATTTAGAAGATATTATTCAGATATGACCTATCCACTTGAAGAACTATTAAGGGAAGATAAAAAGTCCAACTGGACAAAGGAGTGCCATATATCATTCGAAAAATTAAAAAGAAAACTAGTCCAAGCACCAATCCTAAGGTTTCCAAACTAGTCGATCAAATTCCATGTTCATATTGATGCATCAGGCCTAGCAATAGGAGAAATCTTAACTCAACCAGAAGATGATGGAATGGATTATCCTATAGTTTACAGTAGCAAAAAATTAAATAAAGCTGAAAGAAATTATTCAACAATAGAAAGAGAAGCACTAGGAATGGTCTTTGCATTACAAAAATATTGACATTATCTTCTAGCTAACCCATTTATATTCTATATAGACCATCAGGCACTTAAATATCTTGTCAATAAACCACTACACCATGGAAGGATTTGCCGATGGCTACTACTATTCCAAGAATTGAAATTCGAAGTTGTTGTCACACCAGGTAAGTTAAATATCGGTCCCGACCATTTATCCCGAATCGACACAGAAGAGGAGCCAACAGGAGTCGAAGATGACTTACCAGATGCACATCTATTTTGAATAGAAGCAGTCCCAGCAGAGTTAGAGGAAATAACCTAGTTCTGATAATATGGACAAGCACTAGAAGGAATGAGTACAAAGAAGAAACAAATCCTAGCTATGAAAGCTACACCATACAGTCTTATAAATGGATTTCTTTACAAGATGGGATTAGATGACATCCTCAGAAGGTGTGTACTAGAACATGAAAGAGACAACATTATGCATGAAGCACATTATGGAGCTACAGGAGGACATTTTCAAGCAGACACAACTGCAAAGAAAATCCAATAGTCAGGGTTATGGTGGTTGACACTTCACAGAGATTGCAAAAATTTTGTAAGTCAATGTGACAGATGTCAATGACTAGGTTGACCCCCGCCTAGCACAGAAATGACTTTGATATTAGTAAACCCAAGTTTGACATTTGAAATTTGTGCCATAGACTTCATAGGACCATTTCCTATACTAGCAAAAAGGACAGGTGCGAGGTATATCATAACTACAGTTGAATATGTAACCAAATGGGCAGAGGCAGAACCAGTTGACACATGTTCTAGTGAGATAGGTGCTAAGTTTATCTATGAGAATATCATCACCATATTTGGATGTTCACCAACCCTAAGTAGCGACCAGGGAACACACTTTATCGATAGAACTATCAAATCCCTAACTGACTAGTTCCAAATCAACCATCGTCAGAGTACAACATACCATCCTTAGTCGAATGGAGAAATTGAAGCATTTAATAAAACATTAACAAAAGGATTAACGAAAATATGTAATGCTGATAAAGACGACTGGGATGAGAAAATACCTGCAGTATTATGGGCATACAGAACAGCATATAAACGCTCGACCGACCAAACCCCCTTTCAACTAGTCTATGGGCAAGAAGCAGTAGTTCCATTACACTTCCGATAACAGACACCTATTATTGCAGAGATCCTACATGTCGATGTCGAACAAGGAAGAAAGGACCGACTACTACAACTGATTAAACTAGAAGAACATCGACTACTCGTGATACAACATCAAGAAATTTAGAAACAACAACAAAAAGCATGGCACGACAGAAACATCAAAAACAAAAACTTGTCGGTGGGAGATCTTGCTTTACTATACAATAGTCAGGTAAAAGCTAAAACTAAAAAGTTACATACAGAATGGATGGGACCCTATATTGTCGAAGAGATACATACCAATGGATCAGTCCGACTAAGACCGTTACAAGACATAGTATTTTGGAAACTCGTTAATGGAGCTCGACTAAAACACTACAGAAACTAAAACAAACAAGTAAAAAAAAAATCATATAACAACCACAACGGTTAAAACAAAAGCTATAAAAATCTAAAAATTCAAAAAGAAAAATAATACTATACGTGTAGAAAACTATGATAGAAAATTACCACTTTGACAACCGACATCATGCCCATCGACATAACACCATCGACCATTTTCATAACCGACATCGACCGATGACCTCGATAGTCCCATCCCACATTCATGACCTTGATCACCGAAAACAATTCGCCATTAACGCATACTCAAGTGTTCCAGCTGGAACATCACATCCACCATTAATACACTCATCGACGAAAACATCTAAAGCTTCCCCTATAAATACTGGACCGTCGAAGGATCATTCTCCGCAATTCATACAGAGAGAGCATCAGAGCAACCAGACGACTGGAAGCTAAGAATACCTTTGTGAAATCGACCACCAAAACGACAAGATGGCACCAAAATAGACTAGAGCCTCAGCCAAATACAAGGAATTACAGACTCCCGAAACACCTTTAGTTCGAAGGTTAAAAAATATTAAGAATTCTAAGGTGCAGGAAGGCTCATGGAAGAAACTATGGACCGAAATGCAAGAATGGGATTATGTCAACAAGAATCCTACTCAAGCTGTAGATAAAATAAAATATAGTACCATCTTCAACTATGTCAATCCACCGCTCATGGCCAGTTTCAATGGTACAAAAGAAACAACCGTCAAGTTTATAATAAGCCGGTACCACAACGGTTGATTTTACTTCGACCAACCGGTCGACATCTCTGGGGAAGTCATCTCTAAGATAATAGGACTTTCAAACAAAGGAGACCCAGTACCAGTTGGTATTAAAGAGGGACTGGTCGAAGAAATAACCGGGTCGGCTTCTGGAAAAAACTCGAAGGGGTTGATGATTAGTCAAATCACAGCCTGAACGCCACAGATTGTGGCCAAAATAATAGCAATCGCACTCACCCTAGCAGGTCAAGGCAGCAATCTCAAATTAGACATGTTAGAGGCTATCAACACCATTGCAACAAATGGAAAGATATACAGATGGGATGAATATGTCATTGACATGGTCAAGACCATCTGTTAAAGATGCCAAGATATGAGAGAAATCATTAGGTTCCCATCCCTCATACTATGGATAGTCATGTACCATATTTTCCCCGAAGGAAACCAAATTCTTCAGGAATCGACAAGTTTCCACATGTGGAGATTCAAACCATTCTCCTAGAAAGGAACCTTGAAGGAACTTGAAGATGAAAAAGTAATGTTGGAGAACTGGATCCAAGAGATAAAAGTCCGCACGACTAGATGGAGGATGCCTCAAAACATCTGACAAAGTCTACCGAAAAATTCCCACATCCAACTAGAGCTTGACCATACTTCGGTGTGGTACATGCAGGGAGAAAAATCAAATGTAAAAGCCCTTGATTATTATCTGTCGGTGGAACAGATATTTTGAGAACTGTCTCAACAAGCTGGGACAAAACTACAAATTCCAGTGAAGGCCAAGGAAATCAACTTCTCAATCGAGGAGCCGTTAATAGACCAGGAGAAAGAAGAGCATTATGAGCTCAACCTCTACATCAGTACCTTTGTGTAAGAGGAGACACTTGTTGAACACACTGGCCACCTTCAAATAATCATCAAACCTCCGACAGCACAGAGGGAAAAACCCAGATAGAAGAAACATAGGTAGAGCATTGGGTAATCACTCCGGCTGTAGAAAGTCTCATCCCGACCCAGGAGCCAAGGGGAGAGACAGAACCAGAAAACCCATAATATGCTATCACAAAAAACATTATAAGAAAATTGTCGAAAGAGATAGCAGCTGCAAGAAAGAAGATAAGGACACAACAATGACAACAAGGAAAAGGTAAGCACAAGCTTATCATTGTAGAATCATCAGCCGAGGAGGAGGAACTGGTATATAAGGCCATCGACATAATAGAATATGCCGTAGCAAATAAAGTTCCGGTGGAAACCCAGTTCCAAATATTTATCGAGGCATGAGCACTACCAATTCGACCAAAGAAAGCCAAGATCACCCACATGTCGATGCCTGAAAACATCGTAGATCTTGTGTCTATGACTCCACCTCCATCCCCGACAACAGTAACAGAGGAGAAAATACCAAAACAACAGTCAATAAGCCCACTCGACTTGTGCAAAAGTGCTATGTCGGAAGCTGTGAAAGAGAATTTCGACAGGGATAGAGACCTCCAGGCTTACATAGAAAAATTGCCTATGATCTTCACCCAAGTGCGGAAGCTCTCTACAAAATCACCTCTCTTCGAAGTTGGTGGGTACCCGCTACCAGTCCCCCAAACTAGCCAACTACCCCACAAATCGAATATCTTTGCAACTATCACTTCAACCTTTGAGAGAAATCCAGACAAGGAAGCTGAAGTTACTGGACATCGGACCTCGACTATTACTCCGACTGTACCTGAACCCCACCTACCAGCCACTGATCCGACTGGAGGAGAAGAAGAAGAGAATATCGACGATATAAATCAAGAAATCAACCAACTCTTCTCTGATTTGGATTCACCTCCTCAGATCGACAATCCACCTCTTGAACTCACTTCCACCAACCCAATCAACCCGACCATTCACTAACTCCATTCACCAACTCCATCACCACCACCACCACCACCCCCCGACTGAGAACAAACCCCACCACAACCATCAGCACCAAATGCATCCACTTCTACACACCCTGCATCTAACTAACCATAGACAGCAGTCATCCCACCTCCCCAAACAGAGAAACCATCAACCACTACTATACCACAAACCGAAAATATCGACTCAACTTTTGCAGGTACATAGGTCCTGACACAAACAGAAACGTAAAAGCATAAGAAGAAGAAGGAGAAACAGAAGAAGGAGCATCATGGATAGCCATCAAAGGTCCATATCAAATTGAAAGATGCAACCTCACTGACCGATGCAGAGCTAGGACAACTCCTGAAAACCCTAGTAGTCGAAGCAAAGACAAGGACCCAGCATAGATGTAAGGAACTCGACAACAAGGACGAAGAACAGGTCAAGTTCCTCAACAAATGCAGAAACCTTGCACAATCAGTAATGCCATGACCAGTCGAGGTCGAAATCGACAAACCGCTTGAAAGAGCTTATCAGCTATTTGAAAGCATGGTGTCGGCACTCCAAATACAGCTTCAGGAAACAAAGGAGGAGCAGAAAGAAGAAACCGTCTGACTGCTGATGGCACAGTACACTGCCTTCTCTGAAGCCTACAAAGTGTTACAAGATCACATGAAGGAGTCTATTATCATAGAATAAATACTACGTGACTGGCCTGCTTACTACGGGCGAGTCTATCAACAAACTAGGTAGAACCGACAGGAGATCCAAGCACTTGAGAAGAGGAAGCCCACTGATACAACACTTAGAAGCACAATTGAAGATCAAATAGTGAGGGAGAGAACTAAACTACAAAAACTCGAGCGGGAAGCTCATCAATGGGTGCACCAAGCTATCCCCAACTTGGAAAAAGTCGACATCATCTGCCCACAGATGGAACAACTTATAGAGACCGCAGAGGAGAAGGACCAGTTTATGGGTCCTGACATGGAGAGAATAGCTGAAATATCCATTTTAGAGAAGATGTCGATCTTATCAAGTCTGACTACACTCACCATCGACATCCAGAAAATATTGCAAAGTTGGATAGATTTCCAACATCACCTAGCAGTGACAGCCCTAGCAATTGTCGAAGTCTGTGTACAGAAAAGACTGACCATTAGACTTCACAGCCCATGTAGACCAAGCACATCTGTACCTCCCTGTTTCTTCAGGACTGTTGCTAGGGTTTTCTCCCTAGCTTGTACGAATGAGTACCTACTAAGGACAATGGATTCCTTAGTAGCAGTTCAATGATATATGAATTAAACAGCTATAACAGAATTAAAAACTAAATTTAAACATTCATGAAGCAAAAACAGTAAATAATAAATAATGATCTTTATTGATGTTACCTCCGGTGTGGAGGTTGGTGAAGTTCGTTGCGCTGGTCCGATGTCGGTGGCTTCGAGCTCCAAGCTACTTCTTCTCTTTCTCCGATGGTGGAAATGGGCCAAAAAGAGTTCTCAATGGTGAAAGTAGCATAATGGTAAGCTAGGGTTTCAGGAACAATTTCGGCAGAGGCAGGATACTTTGATTGTGGATCTTTTTTGAATAATGGGTCTCCATCACTTATTTATAAAACCATGTGGTTTAGGTCAGCTTTTTAGGGTTTTAGCTGTTTAGGGTTTCAGCTATTTAGGGTTTCTTCTTTTTTCCTCATTATTTTATATTTTTTATTCCTTTTTGGATATTTTTGGAGGAAAAAAGGATTTTATAGCCTTTTGGAGGCATTTTAAGCTTTTTTGGTGACCTTTTAGATGGTTTTATGGGTTTTTGATAGAGATATGGTAGGAAAGTGGACAAATGAGCCATGTAATGGGGTAGATGAGGTAGTTAACCATCTTTGGGTGTTAACAGATTGCCCCCTGATGTGTGAGGGCAGGAGCTCATCGTATGGCCGATGGACATCATGAGTCATATTTGGTTTTTCTTGGGGTGTGGAGAAGAGAAGGAAGCAACTGAAGTCCGGGACACCGATCTCGAACCACCTGCAAGGACTGAAAAGTACCTAACCTCAATAATGGATGAGGGATCATCTGATAATATGGACGAGGCGGGCATTCCCATGCTCGTATCAGAATATAACATAGCAATATAAATGTTCCTCAAATACTGAATGAGGAAAAATCTCAATATACGGACGAGGCGGGTATTCCCATGCTCGTATCAAGATACATAAAAATAACTGTGTATATCATGAGAGTCCAGAGGGGACATCAATCTGGAACATACTGCTGGGATGACCATGTCTGAGCTGAACAACTGATGCACTGGAATGGCAGCAGTGCTACTGAATGTGGTTCTGAAGGAACTGATGCGCTGCTGGATCAGAGTGACAAGGGTCACACTCGTAATGGTACACTGATCTGGAACTGAACTGGGTACTCAAAGAAGCATAGAACTGAATGGATTCCGAATACAATCGCCAACGCAGCCCGGACATCCACGGGAACATATAACTGAGCGTTCTGAAGTGACTCACCAATGTGCTAGAGTCGGGGGAAATCCGGGGTCTTCGACAAATCATGGAGGGGACATAAATCCTACGCGATTCTCAACGATGCGATCAAGGTGCTGATGTCGAGCATGTGAGAAGCAATCATTCGGAGAGGCAATGATAAGTCCTCCCAAAATGATCCGTAGGCACTCACCACAGATGGTGATGGGTCCAAGGCGCAGGGACCTCTGGGTCTATCCTCTGGAATAGAGTTGTTGTCGTCGACAGAGGGAGACCTGCAACTATCAAGGCAATGATGTTTCCTTGACAAGAGCGCGAGGTGAAAAACTGAACTGTGATAGTACTGATGGCAGGAGTGGTAAACTGGGGGGAAATAACTGGGCAAGTAGAGTAGGTGGACTCAAAATTCCTTTGTTCAGAGTATGATGGCGGGGATGATCGGGCAGCACATGAAACTGATTGGTGATAAAGAGATCATAGCTGTATGGGAGCTGAGGGTAAATGGGCTGAGGGAGACTCAAGCTGTGGTAAAATGGTAGGAAACTGCAGAATACTCTGAACAAAGGCGACCTAATTGGGGACGCTGCCGAGAGGATCGATCATGGCGCCAAGAGGCGCGGGGGGACTTCTTCATGGGTTAGTGAACTAGAAGAAGTGTGGATATAAAATGGTACTGTCATGTGGATTTTACGAGCCCAAGACAGTTCATGCTCGTGGTTGCTTTCAATTTTAAGGAGTCTGAAAGCAAATAAGAAGACTGTGAAGAAATGGAATGGTACTGTCATGTGGATTTTACGAGCCCATGACAGTTCATGCTCGTGGTTGCTTTCAATTTTAAGGAGTCTGAAAGCAAATAAGAAGACTCTGAAATGATGGAATGGTACTGTCATGTGGATTTTATGAGCCCATGACAGTTCATGCTCGTGGTTGCTTTCAATTTTAAGGAGTTTGAAAGCAAATAAGAAGACTCTGAATTAATGACCAGGCAAGGAGGAAGTGTTCGATCAAGGAACATTGATGGTGACCAGGACTGAAGGTGGGGGGAACACTGGTGGGCCTCCTTGCGGGGTGAATGAATGGTGGAAAAATAATGAAACATTTGCAGTATGACAGGAGTGGATGGATCATGTAAAAAGTGTGGAACAATCTGATGGTGGCCGATGTGGCGAGCAAATTGAGGCAGCAAGGTGTCGGGACACAATGTTGAAATTGTGCCAAGTGAGAGCGAGAAATGATCTCAAGCATCATCACGAGTCCGGAAAAATGAATCCGGTGATATCAACAGTGTGAAAAACGGAGAACGGCCGAAGTGGCGCGTAAACCGAGGCGACTAGTGGTGTCTAAAAAGGGATGAAAAATTGACGTAGAAAAAATGATGCAACGAGGTGACCATCGTGACGGTCTCGTCGTGCTGATTCCAAAAGTGTAGCTAGGGATGAATGGGACGTTGTTTTTGACGAACGGGGGGTACATTAGGCCATGTGTCGATGTGGTGCTCTATAATGGCAGGGTCAAGACCGGGCATTTTGGTATAGGACCAGGCAAAGACATCACGGAATTATTTGAAGAGTTTGTTGTATTCCTCAATTTCTTGCTTACTGCAAGAGGCTCCTAAAGTGATGAGTTTGGGGGTGCCTCCTGGGGCAGCGATGTCAATTTGGATGACAGGTGAGATGTTGGCCATGTTACCTGCTTCGAAGGCGTCAGGAGCAGGAATAGGGTCTTTGAACCAGTCGACCTTATGGGGAAGGAATTCTTTGGATTCAACTGCAAATTGGGTAGCAGTGTTAGAGGAGGATGCATCTGGGAGGAAGTAGGAACGATGGTGCATGTCATCCCAGGGATAATCCGGGGCAGTAAGAGCGTCGAGAATCTCCTCATCAGTACGGAATGTGTGCGTCGTCAAATCGGGTGACGAGGGAGTAGTGACGGAAGAGATCATATATATGGTACTAACCTCTTCGGAAGAGGAAGAGACCCGGGGGTGAATTTCCTCTATGGTGAGTGGTGCCGTCTCAAGATCCAGATTGTTCATCTCAAAGAGAGCTGCTCTGTACTCGGGGAGATCGGGACAGTGATGTGAGTAATGCCCGTAGACACCGCATAAGGCACAGGATTGGTTAGTGCGCAGGGATTTGTCGTGAGGCTTAGGGGTTGAAACAAGATGGACAACCGGGATAGTGGGGTCGTCGTCAAGCAGTTGCATGTATTCCTGTAACGCCGGTAACTGAGGACATAGGTGAGTCGCATGGCCCAACTCATCGCACAACGCGCATTTGGGAGGAGCACGAAACACAGGGGGATTTTTGACTGTCTTAGGAGGTGGGACAGCAGTGTAAGGTTGGGGGCCTCTGCCCCCAGTGGGTTTGGTATGAGGAGGGGGGGGGTTTCGCGGAGGATGACAGGGTAGCGATACCGGGAGGTGATTGACTAGTAGTGATAATTGGTTGCACTGGTTGCAGGACGAAATCTGGTGTCGGCAGGGGAACGGGAGGCGAAAGATACCAAACGGGTAATCCTAAGGTTAACCCAGGAAGGCTGATGGTGGCCATGACCGGGGCACTAACTACTCCTGAGGGAGGGAAGAGGAAAGGAATGGTATGGATGGGTGTAGCACCAATGTGACTAGGTACCAAAGGGGGTTGAGGCAACAAGGGCGGTTGATTAGTAGGAGTTCTCGTATTATGGCACAGGGTACATATGGCTTCAGAGGTGGAGCCATATTGGTTCCGTCGGGTCTGGAGGTTGACCTCATCGGAGGACATCATGAACAAGTGGTGGGTACCTGAGTCAAGCACGGGTTGATCAGGAGCAGCGTAAGTGATTTTTTGTTGGGTTGGCGCGTTGGCTTGAGGAGGAGCCAACGGTTGGGTGTTCACTATGCCTTGGGTTGGTAAGGGGTTTTGCAGCACCAAAGGTGGCTGCTGTGGTTGTTGGGGGTTGGGTGGTGCCTGAGGAGCCGTCTTCCCTGGGCGGTGTACATCCGCAGCCAGAAGTTGCCAGACTCGCTCCATATGGGGGCAAGAATGTGTGGAGTGGCCATAGACCCCGCAAATAGAACAAGGATAGTTTGTTCGCAAATTCCGGCCCCTGCTGCGGTTTTGTTGGCCCTGGTTACGTTGGTTGTTCTGGTTTTGTTGCAGGTTTTGTTGGGCGTAAACTTGCCCTTGGACAGTAGGTGGATTCTGAGTCTGCGCAGGTGTGGGAGTAGGCTGCGGTGGATAATATGGAGGTGGAGACTGTACTGGTGCAACTACTTGAGGGGGTTGTTGGTAGTGTTGTGGGTTTGCCGCAAGGGATGGCTGTGGCTGGTAATAATGAGGTTGAGCCGGTGACGGCGCAGGAGCTGGTGCAGCCTGCTGGTGATAGTAGGACTGAGGTGCGACCGGGGGGGTGTAAGCGGGAGTCATATTACCGAAACACTGAGGTGGACATGAGGGTCCATGGGAATGGTGTTGATGTGGCATTTGAGCATACGAGTTGGTTGCTCCGGACTGTGATATAGCCCGCGAAGGTTCAAGCCAAGGGTAGGACGGGCTATGGAAAATGGTTGAGGCTGCGAAGAGAGACGACCAATGATGCCATCGGCAGCGTGGGATGCCCCCGGCGCATCGTGCTGGGAGGGATCACCGCGAGGGGCGTCAGGTATGATGGTATAAAGATAACCCGACTGGGCGTAAATAAGATCGAACTGCTGGGCTTTAAGGATAGCCTCTTCCTTCGACTGGGGTCTTTCGGCTACCACATCCTTAGCAATGAGCGGAAGGAGGGACTTGAGGAACCAATCTAGGAAGATCCGGTCATCTAGCTTGATTTTGCATAGGCTACGGCGTCGTCGCCATTCATGGATGTGGTCTGTGATATGGGTGGCCGTGTTCTGTATACATGATAGGAGGATCTCGACGCCTGCGTCATAGCGAAGAGGTAACTGGAAGAACTGGAGGAAGGTCGAGGCCAGGGACGTAAAGGTGGTGTGGGTTCCGTGGGGTTGCTCGATATACCATTTGGCAGCCGAGCCAGTGAAAGTGCGCTGTAATAAACGGAGGCGAATGGAGTCGTCTACTATGGAATTGGAGGAACACCATAGATGGAAAGACATGATATGGTTCTGTGGGTCCTCACCTGCCTTACCCTCAAACTTAGGGATGTCAGAGGGGAGTTTGGTTGGCATGTGGGGCCACACAGGGTTGTGCCGGATGGGGTCATTGGTTAACCTGGGTAGATCAGGTAGGTTGAGGCTAGCCATGTATGGAAAAATGGATGAAGGGTGTGGCACGGTAGTGGGTTGGACTACGTTGGGGCCCATGCCCCCAGGTGGAGGGGTCATGTGAGGGAGGTTACCCCCAAGTGGGGGAACTACGGTGGTATGAGAAGGTCCTGCGCCACCAAGGGCGGTAGGAGTTACTAATGGAGTGGGTATGGGTATTCCTGCCGTGGGAATAGGCACGGTGAGGGGAATGGTAGATGGGCCTCCCGTGGAGGGCATACCCATGATGTGTGTGGTAACTGGTATAGAGGCGGATGTACCGCTGATGGTCCCTATAATGAAGGGATTAGGATTCACGCTAGCCATGGGGCTAGTGGGGGCAGTGTAAAGAGTGTTCTCGAAATCTGTTGACGGAGTCCTATGCCGCTGACGAGTGGAGTCGAGTGACAAGGCTCGAGATCTACGGTGATGATGGGTGGTGTCAAGTGAACCGTGCTGTGGGGGCTC
>LPNX010156510.1:60977-93801 GCA_001517045.1 Pseudotsuga menziesii
GTGTGCTTGTGAGGTTATGAATCCAAAATAGTTGCTCAATAACAGTAATAATGTCTGAAAAACTTAAAAAAAAAAAAAATTTACCATGCGAATTTTTTCTGAAATAAATAATGCTAAAATTTTTTAAACAATTCTGTAAACAAGGGACAGAAATGGCTGTAGGGCTGCAAGTGGAACAGGTGGCTGTGCAAGTGCAGGAAAAATGGAGGCAAAGTGGCTGGGTTTCGGCGCGGAAACAAGGGCAAAAAATAGTTCGCAGACCGCGGGTATGGGGCGGACTCGCGCGTTGGGACCGCGGGTTTGAAGGCAATAGTCGCGCGCAGATCGCTGGTTTTTTGCTACAGTGGCGGTCGGACCGCGGGTTTGGAGTGAACAGGCGTGGTCTAGATCGCGGGTTTCTGGCTGACAGCTGCGGTCGGAGCGCGGCTGTGGGCTGAAAAAGCGCGGTTGGGATGCAACTGGGAAAGTTCAAAGACGCGTCCAGGACGCAGGAAAATGGCCGACAGCGGCGGGCTGGTCGCAGGTTAGGGTCGGAAATGCGCGGTCGGGCCGCGACTGCGGAAGAAAAAAGTGCGGTTTCCGGCGGCCGAAAACGACAGCCGAAAGTACAGTACGGAAAAATTAAATTAAAAAAGACAGCGGAGTCGCCAAAACTGTTGCTAGGGTTTTCTCCCTAGCTTGTACGAATGAGTACCTACTAAGGACAATGGATTCCTTAGTAGCAGTTCAATGATATATGAATTAAATAGCTATAACATAATTAAAAACTAAATTTAAACATTCATGAAGCAAAAACAGTAAATAATAAATAATGATCTTTATTGATGTTACCTCCGGTGTGGAGGTTGGTGAAGTTCGTTGCGCTGGTCCGATGTCGGTGGCTTCGAGCTCCAAGCTACTTCTTCTCTTTCTCCGATGGTGGAAATGGGCCAAAAAGAGTTCTCAATGGTGAAAGTAGCATAATGGTAAGCTAGGGTTTCAGGAACAATTTCGGCAGAGGCAGGATACTTTGATTGTGGATCTTTTTTGAATAATGGGTCTCCATCACTTATTTATAAAACCATGTGGTTTAGGTCAGCTTTTTAGGGTTTTAGATGTTTAGGGTTTCCTCTTTTCATTTTCCTCATTATTTTATATTTTTATTCCTTTTTGGATATTTTTGGAGGAAAAAAGGATTTTATAGCCTTTTGGAGGCATTTTAAGCTTTTTGGTGACCTTTTAGATGGTTTTATGGGTTTTTGATGGAGATATGGTAGGAAAGTGGACAAATGAGCCATGTAATGGGGTAGATGAGGTAGTTAACCATTTTTGGGTGTTAACAAGGACGAAGAAACATTTTGTTCGTGGGGGAGATGTTGGAGGAGCAAGTCAGTATGTCGACTTGAATGACAGCTAACTTAGTCAATCATCCGACTAAGTCGGTTGACCGACTAAACTAGAGATTAGGTAGGCCACCTAAGGTCGTGTCGGTTCACTGAACCAATAGGTAGTTATTTTGTAACTATTTTGTAATTATATATATTAGGTTGTTGAGCTAGATGAGAACTCAGTTCAGTTCTCTGTATTGTATGGACCCATTCATGTTAATATAATTTGTTAATTCATCTACTTGTGTTTATCTCTTGTCTCTGTTATGTATGTATGTTTTAGTATGTATTATTGGTAACCTTATGTGATATGTGAGATTACAACAGACCCTTTTCCTGTTTTAATTTTTGGCATAGGAATAGTTTTGTTTACGTGTATATTGTTGTGGACGTTAGGACGTTGAATTTTCCACAATCGCAAAACCAATATCATCGGAAAGATCACCTACAAGAGGATATTACAAAAAAATGCATTCGTTCATGAAGAAATAAGTCAACCCCGTAGCATAGGATCCTTACCTTTTCGAGTGGACTTTTAAGGGAAAGAACCTCGCCAATCCACCCCGTGACATACAGAGCTAATTCTGCCTCTTCGTAATAAACCATAAACAAATTAAATACACTTAAAACGAAAGCAAGACGTAAAAAAAAAGCATCAACAATTGTTAGTAATTAATATAGACATGAAAAGTAATCTTAGAAACATGTCGAAGTATAGAACAATATTATGTAAGACATTGTCATTGACAAAGAAAAACACATAAGGAAAACAACAGACAAAACATAGGTTCAGTTTTGCAAACAAGCTTTATTCTGCAGTAGAAAATGAGATGTCCTTAAGATCTAGCATTTCTTTAGCCTACGAATTTATTTTTTTATTTTTTGATTTTAGGGAAATTACATTTATTGTGTCTAATAATTTATGGGGATTACATTTTAAATATTCGGATTCCATCGTGTATAGTCTTACGGCCATGGAAGAGATACATTTCCTTCGTTTGATAAAAATGTGTATATATAATATACATGTTGCTATAAAGGTTATGATGGTAGATATGGGATAGACTTATGGCCATTTTAACCTTTTTCTTAAGCTAGTTATATTGTGATTTATGTCGGGTCTATCACTGTGTATGAATCATTGGTTGTAGAATAGTGGCAGCCATTTGACATAGACTTACAACTAGCTTAAGTGTCTTTATTCCTTAATTAAAACAAAGGTTTACAACTATGATTTTGTATGTGTTTATTTTGTTTTTATGTGTTTAGATAATAATAATTATAGGACTCAAGCCCATAATCTCTGTAAGTGATGAGATCTGGTGTATAAAAGAGTCAAGGCTCTACCTCTGAATAATCTGGGGCAACCACAAGGTGGACTTACGACCCTTCCATTACAGTGTTGGTTATGCTTCAATGGATCGACCCTTAAGCTCTTATATATATTGAAATAAAACAAGATTTAACAGTATATGTTTCTTATGTTTTGACTGCTTGTATCCATAATTTTCTTTATAAAGATTGGTGAGATATGTAAAAAATATCATTAAGAAAATAGTAATGTAATTATTGTATAACTACCTGGATCTACAAAGTAGATATTTAATTTGCATTTATTAAATACTTTGAAGCGATTCAATCCCATGAATTCTATTGTGCCATTCAATCTGTGAAGAAATAAATTGGTTTGAATTGGTTTGTTTTACTGTAAATTAAATAGATCTAGAGGTTATATTATTGCTTTTAAACTTTTCTTTCCTTTGTTCATGATTTAATAATCATGTATCTATGTTGCAATAAGTGTATTATGGGATCTGTATAGTTTAACTAAGGTATTTTCTATGTAAGTAATTACGATAGTATCATTCCTATATGGATATTATTGGATTCTAATACCTCGAATTAAATCAGATGAGCTATATTACTTTTATTATTATTATAATGAATTCTTCCTATACTTATACTAAATACTACATATCTATATAATAATGATATTAAAATTTCATCGGTGTGTTTATTTGAATGATGCACTTAATCTGAAATTCAACATTGTAACATATATTTAAAATTTATAAATAATCATATTTGGGTACAGGAATTTTCTGTTGTGAGCAGCTCTTAGTCAATTCTAATTGTTCTCATTGTTCTCACTGGATATCTTGATAGGAACATTGTTATATATGGGATCAGAATATTGGATAGTTTCATTTAACACTCGCAATGTTGATGACATTTTCTGCGCATGTTGATCTGCAGTACCAGAGCCAGCAAGTTCAAGATGGAAATGAACCTGACAAAATTTGACCATTTGGGATTCTTTCATAGATTGGTTGTATCATTGCATGTTCCAGGGATGGAATGCCAGTGTAGTAGAGGTACATTGTTATCCTTTACCTAGCAGTGCCTATTGTGCACTATGATTACTGTAAGGTATGCCACAACTTTCTTATTGGGAAATTGGAAAACATTAAAACAGAATGTGTGTACATGTTAAAATAACAGTGGATTTCCACCACACAAGAATATAATTTAGAGATCATAGAAATTGATATAATTGATTGATCATAATATACCATATAGATAAGAGCCCTAGGTCTGATCACCAAAACAAAACACGAATATTAAATGGAGGTCATAGCAATTGACGTAATTAATTGATAAAATCATACCATGTAGATGAGAGCTCCAGGGTTGATCACTTGAATGGGAGGTTTGATACACAACACGATGATGATACCTAAGTGTTATGAAGGTGATCTCTATATATTCCACAACGTCTGTGAGCAGATACTAACCAAATCCACATGATCTCATCCTTTTGTGTTAAGGAGACCACATCTATTTGATTTTCATTTTATTTACGGTGCCAATAAAACCAGACATGCCAAAAGTTACAATATTCCATATCATTAAGAAAGAGAAAAAATATTGTATAGAACACAAGGACATCATGGAAAAACACACATTCAGATAAGACTATGAGAAGCATCATCCAAGGTAGATTCCTTTTTTCCTTGGAAATAAATTCAAAGGAAACATATGGAACTTTCCCTCATTCCAAGGATGGTGCCCAGTGTGAAGTAGGCTATATAGACTTAGTGTCAAAATTTGTGGGATTCAAGCCATAGACCTGCACAGTGTGCCAATTACTGGCAACATCCTAGCAATAGTTGCACCAACTGATTGAGTTAACCCTAAGGTCCAAGAAAAGTGGATTCTTGATAACATATGGAATTGTTTTATAAATGGCTACTTGGGCATTCTTTTTAAGTTATATTTGGAGCAGTAAATCTAGAGGAGTTTTTGAAACTGGGAGTAACTAATCCCACCCTACTTTTGTCTTTTGGTTGAAAGTTAATGCTTTTGTTTCTATGTATATGAGTTCTAATTCATTGCAATAATAGTTCTAGTCACAAAACAACCACAATGTGAATAAAATAAAAGAACTAATCTAGAAATTGCATTGAAGGTAGGGCCAAGCACAACTGACTAGTCATTATGTCATTATCTAGCTCTTAGAAAGAGCTCTGTTGAAGAGTGTGACAAAAAGAATTTTTGAGTTTCTTTTTTAAAATAAAAAATCTAGAAAAGGATAATTCTCTAACATTATTGTACTCAGCAGTCCCATTGACCTATTGTTGTGGTCATCAGTTGGACATTAATAAAAGTATCTTATCTTTCTGATGACATCATTGTACTTAGTAGTCCTGTTGAACTACTTTTCTAGTCACTAGTTGGACATTAATAAAATGATCTTATCTTATCTAACCAACAAGCCAAACACATGTGCAACATTAGTGGAGTTGTTTAAGTGGTTTGAATGTTTTGATTGTAACTTTCTTGCTTCTCATTTGTTGCATGAATGGGCAAGCTGAATATAATCACAAGGGTAAATTTGATATATTATTTGGGTTTCTCATTGAATAAAGGTATAGAAAATCCAGAGTTTATTATTTAAAATAAATGTGTGTTCTGAATTGTGCTATGTTGATATCATGATCTTGCAGGAAGTTGCCAAATTGTACACATCTTTTCCCTGATATATCCCCTCCGGGCCCTTGTCCATCAGCTGATACATGCCATAAAAAGTTGTGCTTTTAGTGATGGATAATCAATCAAGAAACTTTATTATTCCTTTAACTTTATGCTTTCTAATATGATACCAACTAGAAATGTTATAACTTCATACTTGTCTTATGCATAATATCAGTGAGCAATACAAAATTAGGATGATGCTATATTTGGTATTTTAAGTAATCATCCGTGTTGTTTATCATAAACATGATCGTGATGCAAGATTCCAATTTGTCAATCTATAGTGCTGTTTTCTTCCTTGATGTTGCTTGTCTGCCAACCAGAATGATGTGTTGTATGATGTAGCATTCTCAAGGCATTCAAAAATGAGATCGTCGCACTCTCCTCAAATTTGATACTTTTGTTCTCTTTTCTTGCACTGAGAAAGTAAGATTTGGTGGCATTTGACTAGGTTACGGTTCGTTTTTCTTGTCAATGCCTGAAAAAAGAATGGATTTGCATGGATTTTCAAGATGCACATCTTAAGTCAAATCATTCATCGAAGGAGGTTACAAATATCATGTTTGGATTAGGACTTCTACCTTGTGACAAGGAGTGCAAAAAATTATTGGAACAGAAGGCAAACCATTCAGAGTTGCAGCAGCGTAAACAAGTGCTTGTTGAGGTATGCACTATAAATCTTTGTGAAATTAAAGAACACAAAGATCCTATTTTATTATTTAGTGTCTAGTATTTCTTCCATCTTCCCTATTGCATGCATTTTTATAGTGTTATCTAATCTCAAAGAACTAGACAATGATAATGCCAATTTATCTTAACTCAAAAATCATGATTTCATATTTCAATGTCAAATATAAGAGCCTATAAAATAGAAATTACAATCTCTAGAGCTCAGTCGGTGCAGGGTGTTACAAATTCAATGGGCATGTATGATTCAAACCCCAAAAAGTAGGCTGGCCTAGTTGCAAGCTAGAGGTGTTACCCACTGTTACCTCGATAAATACCTCTCTGTACTTATGGTTGGATCTTCTCCAACTTGAGGGGGGATTCCCTAGGATAGGATTGCTAGGCTATGACGACAAGGGATCAAAGGTGATTTGAAGAGCTATCACTAGCAAAACTTGAGGTCTTCTGCTGTAGTATAGGCTAAGTCACTGTGTTTGGTGAATTTTGGCCTTTAAGTTCAAAAATCGTCATTTTTTTGCCATGGCCGATTTTAATCATTGAAATTCGCCGATTAGAAATGTGAACTCGGTTATTTTTGTTCGGTGAACTAAATTCACCATAAAATGCAACGAATTTATTTAAAAAGCAAAAAAAATTCGTTGGAATTTGTTTTTTGTTTTTTGTTTTTCCTTTGTCCAATACCACCTCCACCGCGGGACATGTGTCTATTCGCATTGTTTAGTGCTAGTGTGCACTCCTCTACTGCATATGAAATCCAACTGTGAGTTGTGAAAGCTCGAGTGTTTCAAGTTTGTCGATGGGTGAGGTTGTCAAAGGCCATTGTTTCAAGTTTCAACATTCAACATCATCACCTGATGCCCATGGATCGTGATTCGTAGCCGCTACAGAATCCACTTCAGTGACCAGTATTCGAGTCCCCTTGAGGCCCGATGGAAAAGTGCAGAGCTCCAATGTCCAACTATTGGTGCTGAGCAGGTTTTATTTTTTTCTAATTGTCTCTGTTTGATAAATCTATATTGTGTACTGGATGGGTGTTATGAAATCCAGGAGGATTTTCATATTCAAAAGACTCTGTTAATTACTGACTATACAACAAAAACTCTGTCTTTTATTTTTGAGCCGTAATGGCTAGCGGATGTATATTTTGATTTCACCTTTGAAAAATCAATTTAAAACTATTTTCATTAAAAAAAAGCATGCAATGACATCATAGAATACATTTCCAAATGTATGGATCTTGTAGGAACAATAACCAACTGGATTAAAAGTAACAATAACCACCAAATGGAACCATTCTGAACAGAACAGTTACTTCAATCTTAATACTACACTTGTCATACAAGAAGTTCTAAAAATAAACTAAGTTCTATTAATAGTTGGTAGCATAAATATTGAAGACATTTTAATATTATGTTTTATCACCTTTTGTCATATGCACATATTTTTAAATTTCAACTCTAATGTTTTCAAAATATATGTTTTAATAATTTATGTTGCCATATTTTTATTTATATGATTTAATAATTATCTTGTTCATACTTCATTCAATTTTGATGTGTTCATTATTTCTATGATTCTAGCACTATTATGTTCATTGTTGACGTGTTTAATGTTCATATTGATAGTTTAATGAGTATAATGAATTTTATTGAGAATTTTCATATTCTTTTGTCATTCGAACTTAATGCCAAATTTTATGTCGATTTTTATCACTAAAATTTCAAGTGCTGATTTTTTGTCTAATTTCAAGGTCACCGAATTTGAACACGAACTCGAACTAGATGACTTAGAGTATAGGTGATGGGAGGGCTGGGGATACCAGTGCCAATCCCCAACGAAAAAATAGAGTTAAGAGGAAACAAGACCAATGCAAGAAGGAAGTTCATGACTGGTTAGGGAGAATTGAATTGAAAGCTTTTGGTGTTCAACCCCAGCCCAGTTTCAATTTAAATTTATGGAAAATTTTAAAGCCCAACCGAGTTTAGAAGAGTGTTGTAACTTCACTAAAATTTCAGACTTTGAAATACTGATTGAACATCACTTTTAATAGGCAGGATTTTAATAATAAATGCACACATGAAATTTCAAGACTCATATTTTTTCGGCAAATTTTCCCAAGCAAAACCAAGAATGGGAAAACTTGTTAGAGAGAGAGAGAAAGGAATTTTATTTCAATCAAATTCAAAGCTACAACAGTAATGCACATACCTGAGTAGCTAAGCCATCCATAATTCTATGGATTTCTATGCTACAAATGTTTTTCTTAGAGCACTCAATATTACGTAACATCTTATTTCTTGTGATATAAGGAGTTGAAAGTCCCAGAGCAAACCAAATTTGCCATGCTGGATTTCCATATATCCAAGAATCCCTAGAAACAAAAGCCTTGCATTGAAGAGATTTGGAGAAGATACTGAAGCCAAGAACTGATGTAAGGTAAATGCTCTCTTGCAAACATACAGTGTCCAAATATGTGCTTCCTGTTATCTTTTGTACCACTATACAAAAAATCCATTAGAAAGCCCACTTTAATATTTATCTAGCTTGTGTGCTCGCTAGACGATGAAAACAAATCTTCCATCCAAGTAATTTGAGCCTATGAGGCATAGACTAGATCAACTTAATTTTCTTCAAACTAGAAATCTTCACTATTCATAGTTTACCATATGTGATTAAGCTTGTTAGCAATGATGGACGTGGGTATAATATATCTTTGTAGAGATCTTTTGAGTCAAAATGAAGTATTCATTTGCCTCAATGCCAAACTCGACTTCTCCATCTTTGTTAACTACCCCCAATTGCTAATTTAATGTAGAATCATGTTAATAACCTCCAGAGAGTTTGTACTAACTCTGTTGACTTGTAAATTCTGGTTATACCTATTAGTTTCACCCGATAACCCTATTTTCTCTGCTGGTTTATACTTGGTCACTTTCGGGGATGGAATCCTTTCAGGTACTAGATTTACACTAATAATCGAAGGGTTTCCTTTCTTTAACTGAAGTTTGGTGTTGAACCAATTTGAGCCAAGTCGTCTTTTACGTCTTGAAACTTAGCATGTTCTATAGACTGATTGTTGAACTGCAGTGAGAAACCTTAATATTTTGTACTGAGTTTCTCTCTTCTTCAACTTGCTTGGGGCATAATGGAAGATGTAACTAATTGACCTACCTCGAGGCAAAGTCTGCAGTGGAAGGTTGTATTTTCATAATATAAAACTTGTATACACTTATAATAATATCGATTCAAAATTGTCTTCTTTGGTAATGCTTTATCCAATCCACCTTATAGAAATTCCATAAAAAGCAAGGAGCCCTTGTTTTTCCCTACCTTCAGTCAAGAGAATGGATTCGATTAGTGAGTTACCCATTGCTTCCAACACGTATACAGGGAGATTGACTTCCTCACCCATACAAGCATGGAAGAGATAAGTGTGTTTTTATGGTGGTGGTGCCATTTGTATGCTTGGTTTTTTTTGAGCCGGTGCAGATAGAAACATCATGGGTGTAGATTCAACATGCCCTATGAAAATAAAACAAAGAATTTAAAATCACTGAAATTTCAGACTACTTCGCTCCAATTATAGAGAATAATATCACCTTTCATGCCCTGGTAATGATGAGTAGTAGGAGATATTATTTATGGTGCAGGAATTCCTGTGTTTCCTCTGGGTGAATCAAATGGAATAATAATTGGACTAGAAACAGGCCCTGGAAAATTTTTTCAAGAACAATTTTAACGTCTTCTAAATAAATAGAGGTTGCATGGACATCAGGATGCCAAAGGTGATACTTCTCAGAGACCTTGATTAATGGGTGGAATCGCAGTCGGTGCATGACTACAGGATATTTTAATTGCTGGTTCTTCCAAAGGTACATTTGGTGTCTTCTCAGGTGCTTTAGAAGAAGCAATGCATGTTGGAGCAGCAATAGGAACTAAAATATAAAATAAATGGTCCAAAATTACTTAGTACTGATAACTCTCCCATCCTGAATGAAATTCTTGAGAACTAAAAAAAAAATGAATATACCTTCCATTATTTGATGATATAGAGGGGAAGGGAATGCTATTGATGGAGGGAATGGAGGAACTCCTGAGTGTCTTCTGTAATGCTCAGGTGGAAAGGAATGTGGAGGAGATGAAGGACTTGCAAAAAATGTAAACCGCTGCAATCATTTGTGGAAAAATTGAAGAATGCTTATACTTCAAAAATTAATAATGATAGGAATCAAAGACCTTGACTTGTGGGTGGTATCGTTGCTGGTGGATGCAACCATGAATTTATTGTTGGTGGTGGAGCTATCGGTGTTCTAAGTTTCTTTTGGGGTGTTTTATAAGGGGCATTTCCTGGAGGAGAAAGATGCCCTAAAATATAATAAACAATAGAATCTTAGAAAACCTTAATAATAATAACCTTCAATAAAAAAAATAGATCAGAATTGAAGAGGGACAACATGTCTACCTTTCACTCTTGGATCATGTGATGGGGATGGAAATACAATGGATGGAGCAAATATAGTTCTGAAATTGGGTTGTTCCGATGGAAGGGTAATCAAAGGAGAAGAAATAGGCCATGACAAGTTAGTTCAGGAAACTGATTAGTAGGGAAACACAAATTATGTGATTCTAGTTCCAGACATTTAGAAAGAAACAATTCACATACCTTGGATAAGAGGTGCATTTATTGCTTGTGAATTTCTCCATGATCCTCTTCATGTTTGATTTGCCACAGGTATTATTGATTTCTACCGGTGTGAAATAGAAGGATAAATCCTTGGAGGAGAAGAAAGACCTACTCGTAATATAGTAAATATTCCATCAACAAGTTTTAATAGTTTCCCTCATAAAATTATCCTCAAGATAAAGGAGGAGAAATATCTACCTTTCACATTTTGATTACAAGGGGGAGAGTGAAATCTTATTAATGGGACTCCCTCAAATGTTCCTGAATACGCAACATGGGATTTTGAGGGTAAACTGATTGGCGTAAAATGATTGAGGGTAAACTGATTGGCGTAAAATGATTGAGGGTAAACTGATTGTTTGACAGAGCATTAAGAATTCACTGTACAACACTTCGTCTTAATTTTTAAACCTCTATTGCTATCCACACATTTACAGAAAAACCTTTTCTACCAATCCAAGTACAATTCCAGATTCTTAACTACTAACTAACTACAGTTTGGTTGCATTTTGTTCCTATATTAAAAGTACAATAATTTGTCATTTAACTCATTGACAATTGCCATTAGTTGAGCTGATGGTTCACTAGATAGTAGAATTGTAATTAGGTGGCCATGTTACTTACTAAAGTTGTTACTTTGTGGGCTTGCAACGAAGTCGATTTACCAGGGGTGTCAAGTGTTTTGGCGGGAAGGTTTGTCTTTGACCCCAAAGGAATACAAGTCATTGAGTTTGCATGGGGAATTTGCATTACTTCTAATAATATGGAAAAAGCATTATATTTACTCCAAGGCCTATCATTATTGCGAGAGTAGAGCATTCACAAACCTACAATATTATGGGACTCCAAAAATTTTATGAGGTCTCTCTATCTCAAATTTCAATCGCCTTCCAAGGAGAATAGCCCATATGTTATCTAGTTCAAAAAATTCTTCAAAAAGCACACAGGGTTTTGAATGGATTGGGTATTACCATGTTATTCATGGATTTGAACTTTAGAGTTCATAATTTAAGGACATATATAATGTAATGTGTTAATGATTGCAGAGAATGATAGGGTTGTAGCAGAGAGTAATATTGAAATTACTTCATCTCCATCTCATTTGGACTCTATTTACTAAACACTTCGAAGTGGGCAACTAATAAATTGTTTGAGTAGCTAGGTTGATGATAGTAAACAACTTAGAGGAATGAGTGGGACTACAATAGAATTAGGAATTGAGGATAATTTTTTTTCTCAGTTATAGAGGGCTCAACCAGTTGATGACAGTCAATCAGATTAGGCTCAGGATACCACCAGATCATAGGAAAAAGGTGATGATACTAACTCACAAGCTACAAATGTTGGTACTATAATGATAGAAAGTTTACAATAGGAAAATGATATACAAAGAACCAAGGAACGTAATTAATCCCATGTTGAGGATAATACAATGTATCATCCTTTGTCAACCATTAGATACTCAAAGTTGTGTATTGATCCTTTTTACCATTATAGAGGACTTTGTAATTTAGGTTCCCAAATTCTTACAGGGTTCTGGCTTAATGGAAGAGCACCTGCTTTACAAGCAGGAGGTTGGTGGTTCAATTCCTCCATGCCCTAATGAAATTATAATATCGGTTAAAACAAATAAATTAGTAAGAAAAAAATAAGAGATAGGTGACCAAACAAAATGACCAAAAATCGTATATAAAATTACTAAAAATGACTAAATTAGTGACCAAAACATGAGAGACGTAAAACTAGGCATTAAAGAGGATGCAACACATGGCGCTAATGATGAAGCCAAACATGGCGTTGATATGGTAGCAAAATAAGACGTTACTTTGGATGAAAAACATGGCGCTACATAGGAAGCAAAATATGGTGCAACAATAGAAGAAATAATTGGTGTCATTTTGGTAGAAAAACACAATGCAAAAAAAGAAGCAAAAACTGGTGCAAATTTGGAAGCAAAAATTGGCACATATTTGAAAGTAAAACATGGTGCAAAATGGGATGCTAAAGTGGTAGCAAAAGTGGATGCAATATTGGATGTTAATTTGGATGCTAACATGGTGCTATTAAGGATGCAAATATGGCACTGATGGGGGTGTCATTTAAGAATCAAAAGCGGCCACTCGCTAGGAAGCAAAATAGGATGTTATTTATGAAGAAAACCTCAACATTGTTTAGGAAGCAAAGTGTTGAATTTTCACATGCTAAGCTAGATCATTAGTATTTCATTTTGATTTCATAACAAAAGCATATAAACAGGATCACTGAAAGATAGACAAGCACAACCATACAAAAGAGAACACAAAGATTTATCCTGGGAAAACCCTAAAGGGAAAAAACCTAGCAAAAGCTTCCTCAATATAGATGCCCCAAAAGATAAAAGATAAAACCAACAAGGAGATCAAATCTTGATCCTCCTCCTTCTCCAGCTACTACTCTCTCCTCCACTAATGCACTACACAAGTGAGAGTGTGTGCTTCAAATGAGGAGCGCTACACCTCTATTTATATCCATCCGTTCACTTAAGTTAAATCATCTGACATGTAGGCTCGAGCTAAATCATGTAGGCTCAAGTAACCACACTAGGGTGCTAATGACCCACCTTTACAATTAGAGGGGACTACCTCATGACTCTTATTAGTTATTCCTATTAGAAGCATCAGGGCACAAAGTAATACAAGTGGTTCTCCCGGTAGGACCATCGGGGACCACAAAAATATACATATAGAATATTCTTCGAATTTACAATATTTCAACACTCTCCCTTAACGAGAAGGGTATTCTACAACAACATCAACAACACCAATAATAGGAGAGAGATTGAGGACATCATCAACATCACCAAGGTAACACATCTATAAATCATTGGAAGCTTTTCAACATCATGTAGTCGTCATCTTCAATATTCAATCTTTAGTATCATCAACAATTTTGACGGCTTCAATCAGCAACATCTTCAGCATCTTGACCTTTCAATCAACAGCAACATCTTTATCACTTTTTCCTTTCGATCAAAAACATCTTTAGCACTTTGACCTTTCGATTAGCAACATCAACATCAGCACTTTGATTTTTTGATTTCAAACATCATTATCAAAATATCATCATACTCTAATCTTTTGATTAGAGCCATCATCATCAAAACATCATCATACTCTGATCAGAAACATCATCATCAAAATATCATCATACTCTGATCTTTTGATCAGAACCATCATCATCAAAACATCGTTATACTCTGAATAGAAACATCATCATCAAAATATCATCATACTCTGATCTTTTGATCAGAACCATCATCATTAAAACATCATCATACTCTGATCTTTCGATCAAAAACATCATCATACTCTGATATTTCGATCAGTACGTCATCATCATTGTCTACAACTTCTGATCTTTCGATCAGAAAACATCATCATCAGCAGCAACTTTTGATCTTTCAATCAGAAAGTGTCATCATCATCCTACTCTGATCTTTCGATCAGAAAACATCATCATCATCAGCAACCTCTGATCTTTCGATCAGAGAACATCATCATCATCAGCAACTTCTGATCTTCTGATCAGAAAACATCATCATCATCATATTCTCATCTTTCGATCATAGAACATTATCATCATTAGCAAATTCTGATCTTTCGATTAAAAAACATCATCATCATCAGCAACTTCTGATCTTTTGATCAGAAAACATCATCATCATCATACTTTGATCTTTCGATCAAAAAACATCATCATCAGCAGCAACTTTTGATCTTTTGATCAGAAAACATCATCATCATCATACTCTAATATTTTGATTAGAAAACATCATCATCATCAGCAACTTCTGATCTTTCGATCAGAAAACATCATCATCATCAACAACAACCTTTAAGCCACAATACACAGACATAGAAGTCCTTGGATCTATTTTGGACTTAAATTCCAGGGATGATGCAATCCTACCACATTCTCGACAACCAAGGTCACCGGATCCATTTTGAATCGAAGTTCACAGATGATGCAATCCTACCACCTTCTCGATGATTGAAGTTCACCGGATCCATTCTGAACCGAGGTTCACGGATGATGAAATCCTACCACCATCTTGATGACCGAAGTTCACCGGATCCATTCTGAACCGAAGTTCACGGATGATGCAATCCTACCACCTTATCGATGACCGAAGTTCACCGGATCCATTCTGAACCGAAGTTCACGGATGATGCAATCCTACCACCTTTTCAATGACCAAAGTTCACTGGATCCATTCTAAACCAAAGTTCACTGATGATACAATCCTACCACCTTCTCAATGACTAAAGGTCACTGGATCCATTCTGAACCAAAGTTCACGGATGATGCAATCCTACCACCTTCTCGATGACTAAAGTTCACCGGATCCATTCTGAACCGAAGTTCATGGATGATACAATCCTACCACATTCTCGATGACCAAATTTCACCGAATCCATTCTGAACCGAAGTTAACGAATGATACAATCCTACCACATTCTCGATGACCGAAGTTCACCAGATCCATTCTGAACCAAGGTTCATGGATGATACAATCCTTCCACATTCTTGATGGCTGAAGTTCACCAGATCCATTCTATACATATGTCCCGGGATGATACAATCCCTCTTCATTCTCGAGGACCGAGGTGACCAGATCACTTTAGGGAAAGTTTCATGGGATGATACACTCCCCCCACATTCTTAAGGACCGAATTCACTGGATCTATTATGAACATATGTCCCAGGATGATACAATCCCTCTTCATTCTCGAGGACCGAGATCACTGGATCACTTTAGGGCAAGTGCCCAGGGATGATACAATCCCACTGCAATATCACTAGTCCCCCTTTTGGGGAAGGTCTTTCCGAATCACACCAAGCTTGTCTCAAAAGTGTTCAAACTTTACTTGAGATAGAGGCTTTGTCAACGCATCATCATCTAAACCATCTTCATCTACATCTTCAGTATGTGAATACTGAACTATCACCATTTGTATCTCCAGTATGTGAATACTGAAAGCATCATCATCTATATCTTCAGTATAGAAATACTGAAAGCATCATCACCTCTATATTCAGTATAGAAATACGGAGTCACCATCATTTGCATCTACAATATGTAAATATTAAAACATCATCTATATCTTCAGTATGGGAATACTGAAATCATCATCATCTATATCTTAAGTATGGGAATACTGAAACATCATCATCTCTATATTCAGTATAGAAATACTGAATTACCATCATCTGCATCTCATATGTAGAAATACCAGATTTCTATGTGTTACGACGGAACACAGGGTTCTCTATTATCACAACTCTTATTATCACATAGAATCAATGTAGTATCCATATTTAGTTCAAGGACACCTGATATCAGCTTCCGAAGCCATATGGCTTCACAACTTAACGGAGCAATCTGCTAGGTATTCTGGTTTTGTCATTCTAAGAGAAACACTGGACTGTTTCCTGCTAAATCATGAACTCATAGCAGACCCCAAACAAAATCATCTACCTGATGTGCTTTTCCTGTCTGAGATACTTCTAGCCCAATCTGCATCTGTATATCCATACAATCTGTAGTCATGGCTACCATCATAGTATAGACCAAGATCTATAGTCCCTTTCAAATATCTCATCACATGTTTTGTAGCTACTAGGTGAACTCATCTTGGTTGAACAAGATATTGACTTAAGGTGTTCACAACAAAACAAATGTCTACTTTGGTATTTGTTAAGTACATCAATGACCCAATGATCTATCTGTAATGAGTCGCATCTACTAACTCTGATGATTCATCAGCTAACAGCTTCAGGTTGGAGTCCATGGGTGTGGCCATGGATTTGTATTCCAACATATTGAATCTCTTCAATATCTCTACCACATACTTTCCCTAGTTGAGAAATATTCCATCTGAACTTTTCCATACTTCCATACCTAGGAAATAATGCATTAACCCAAGGTCTTTCATCTCAAATTCTTCTGCTAGTTTCTTCTTTCTTTCCATGATCTGTTTCTCATTCCCTGTCAAGAATAAGTCATCCACATATAATAACAGGATGAAAGGTTCATCTTCTACAACCTTGAGATAAAGGTTAGGATCAGATTTACTCTTGGTAAATCCCATAATTGACAGGAGACTGTCTATCCTTCCATACCAAGCTCTGGGAGCTTGCTTCATGCCATAGAGGGCCTTCTTCAACTTAGCTATATGAGTCCACTTGTCTTCAAATTCAAATCCTTGTGACTATTCGATGTAAAACTCTTCCCCAATCATACCATTAAGGAAGGCTTGTCTTTACTTCATCATGGAAGCAACTACCATTATAGTTTTGAAGGAAGTGTACCTTGCTTCCTGGAGTAAGTTTCTCTTCATAATTAATTCCCTCTTTCTTATAGAAACCTCTAGCCACAAGTCTTTCCTTACTTCTATCAGCAACATATGTTATCTTGCAAATCCATTTGTAAGATACCACATTCTTGCTTTCTGGTTTGAGTACTATATCCCAAACATCATTCTAGTATTCTTTCATCATAACACCTTCCATGTTTTCGTCTTGTCAGATCATCAACATATCCTAGTCTTCTACATTCAAATTTGAAGGTTGGAACCCACTTTACTCTTGGTAAAGTCTCGATCCATCAGGAAGCTGTCCATCATGTCGTACCGTGTCGAACTCAAATATATTATGTAGTCACTCCCCCTGAAGTGGATTATTATCTTCTTTCTTCATTCTGTATAGGTGGTTCTATGCTTGATATATACTGGTCAATAAATTATGTCATGTCATAGTCTATTCTTTCTGAGGCAAATCACAAACCTTGCTTTGTACACTTGTTCTTTTAGATCCATATGGAAGATACTACGTACTTCCCTTTATGTCTTGAAATCATATTGTATACATCATTCCCCATGATCAACTGTTATTATTTGATCATAGCTTCTTTCATAGCATTCTTTTCTTCATCTTGAGTTATCTCTCATACCCATGGTGGTCTTCATCCTTCGAGGTGAATCTACCACTCTCTGAAGCTCTTTCTTTCGTCATGGTGTCTCTGACCCTAGGAGCTTTAGATTCATGTTTATTGAATTGTCATCACTTGTTCTTCGGAACAAGTCTCATCCTTCTTTTCTTGTAGGAGGTTTTACAGGACCTTTCCTACAATTCAAATGCACCAGTTGCATGGTTAGAACTATTTCATAAAACATATGCATAACGACAAATTCTTATGCAACATGGAACTGTTTAGCCAATACAACATTCATCCATATCTCATAGAAATTTTCTAGATGCCTTCCATCTCTACCATGACATCATTGAGATTGTGCACTAATTCAATATGTCAGCAAAGACGTTTGATAAGTAGCAATGGAGAGTTTTATATCACCATGAGCTACTTACCCATCACATGCATATTAGTAGTATATAGTCATTAATGCAAACAATATATCATGCATAACACATCAACTAAATATAATCAAATGTAAAACAATATCATGAAATGACAATTGAATACTTATCTTTTATTTGTTTCGTGGGTAGACTCCATCTTGATCATTATGCTTTATCATCTTCTTCATTCATGAAATCATCATTTCTTATCCAAATGATAAGATGAATAAGAGGTTCTTCAAGAATTGAGATATTCATATTCCTCATCGCTTGAGGGATCTTCTTTGAATGGTGAGAGATTGATCTTCAATTGCTCCCATCTTCTTCTTCTCCTCTTATGAGTCGAGGCCATTCAAGGTGGCTATCACCACTTCTGCATTCTTCACTTCTTCTTTTACTTCTTCAATTTGTTTCTTAGGGTCATCTTTCGATGTATGTTATTTCCTTCAAATAGCTTGGTCAAGGAATCAAACATCTCTTTCGGTGTCTTTAGGGAAGACACTTGTGGTACAAGTTGATCTGTGACTAAATCAACAATGATCTTCTTGGACTTGACCAAGTTCTTCTGGTGTAAGGCTTTGAGCCTCATCTCCCTCTAAAACTTGAACCTCTCTAATCATGTAGATGTCCAATTCATTTTCTTCAGAGAGATCAAATACTTCCATGCTTGGAAGTTGTCAACTTCACCAACCTTATCATCAATCTGATGTGATAGATCACTTTGAAATGAGAACCTCAAATGCAAATAGCAAAAGATTATATCTTACTGATTTGAGGTGTCTGTCCTGCCTTCAGAGCTGGCTGATCTAGGGTTTGTTAGAGAAACCCTAATTTTAAAAACTTGGAATCTTTCAGATATGATCAAATAAAAATATATACCTCTTCAAATCGAGCTATCCAATGTACTCCTTTTCTAAAAATAGTGGAGGGAAGCTCCCGGAACAGGAAGCCCTAGTTTTCCAATTTCTTCTGCAGAAATGCCTGTCACTGTTTCTGTGATATCTCCAAAATTAATGTTCCTCCCTATCTGAAATTTCGCACTGAGGAAAAATAGAATGTGCCTGATCCAAAACCATAGGTTTCATCAGAATTGGTTTCACCAATTGGGATTTATGATCCTTTTCCCAAGGTGAACTGTTACAGGACTATTTAGAATAGTGAAGTTATATGGCCTACCACGTGTCACTGTTTCATCTTCTAGTTCTAAAATTCGAACCACAGAATTTATATTCTGTTCTCTTTCTGGAACATCTTCCGGAATTCCATTTGGACCTCTATAGCCTAGGATATAGCAATTCTCCCCAGGTGTCATGTTTAGGGATGAATTCTGGAAGAGGCTGTAACCCTAACTTGGAGGGATCATATCTCCCCGACTATAGAGAATCTATGGCTGAATTTGGAACATAGTGTATGTCAGGATTTTATCTTCGGTCTCCATAATTTTCAACTCCTGGGCCTTCGCCATTCTCAGAATATAGAAAAAGTACTAAAACTTAGCAGTTTTAGTATTTAGGGTTTTTCTAGCTCGGGGTCAAACTAGGGTTTGACTTTCCTGGAGTTTCACCCAACCAAAAATCTTGATCCAGGTCTCTAAAATTCTATTTTGATGAGGAGATCAATCCTATTATGGGCTCACTCAAAAATTCCTCTTCTGCAAGAAGCCCTAATTTTCGGTACCGAAAACCGAAAATGCTCGAAATCAAATTTCGCTTCGACAGAAAGATACGCCCTTCAATGGAGAGTCGGCCTAGCCTTATTTTGCTGATCGATTGTGGAGAGAGAACCAAAAGTAAGAAGCCTTAGCTTCTATATCTACACAATGTCTTCTTTCAGGGTGGCTCTGATACCATGTTGAATTTTCAAATGCTAAGCTAGATCATTAGTATTTCATTTCGATTTCATAACAAAAGAATATAAACAGGATCACTGAAAGATAGACAAGCACAACCATACAAAAGAGAACACAAAGATTTATCCTGGGAAAACCCTAAAGGGAAAAAACCTAGCAAAATATTCCTCAATATAGATGTCCCAAAAGATAAAAGATAAAACCAACAAGGAGATCAAAGCCTGATCCTCCTCCTTCTCCAACCACTTCTCTCTCCTCCACTAATGCGCTACACAAGTGAGAGTGTGTGCTTCAAATGAGGAGCACTACACCTCTATTTATATTCATCCGTTCACTTAAGTCAACTCATCTGACATGTAGGCTCGAGTTAAATCATGTAGGCTCAAGTAACCACAATGGGGTGCTAATGACCCACCTTTACGATTAGAGGGGACTACCTCATGACTCTTAGGTCGAAAATTCAGTATATTACTTGTACTGAAGGTAATAATATCGGATAGAGACGTGAAGTTCGTAGGTAACTTCTTGAAAACCCTATTTAAAGGTTTGGCCACACAGTTAAATTTCAGTATTGCATATCATCCACAAATGGATGGGCAGATTGAAAGAGTAAATAAGGTCTTAGAGGACATGCTAAGGATGTATGTCATGGACAAACCAAGTAAATGGGAAGAGTACCTACACTTAGAAGTTGCGAGAGACATATTTGTGGAAGTTCGTTTAAGGATTTTTGTGAACCTGAATCCACAACCCGTAATCTAATCAAGATCGACGGTCAGGGTTGATTCCACAAGGAATTTGTGGAAGTCTGTTTAAGGTTTTTTGAAAAGGCACAATCTGCAATCTGCAGTCCAAATCTAATTAAGATCGACGACCAAGGTTGATTCCAGAAGGAATGAATGGTTCAAAAGGAGTTTGCAGAAAGGAATTTACAGAAGTCCTTTCTAGGAATTTTATGAATTCGCAATCCGCAACCTGCAATATACATTGTGGAATGCAGAATGCGAAAAGTAAAATAATAATTAAAGAAACTTTGGGGTTTCCGCAACCTGTAACCCACAATATGCATTGTGAAATGCAGAAAGTAAAATAATAATTAACAAAACTTTGCGGTTTCAACAACCCAAAACCCGCAATCTGGATTACACAATGCGGAAAATAAAATAATAGTTAATTGAATTTTGGGATTTTTGCAACCCGCAATCAGCATTGCAGGATGTACAATGCGAAAATGGAATTGTGGAATGATTCTTGCGAAAGAATCATTGCGGATTGATCTTGTGGAAGAATAGTAAACTTAGTTTCTTTGAGGTTGAAACACTGAAGTGTTTGGAAAACTAATTTTGGGAAATGGTTTGTAAGATTTAAGGAAATGATGATCAATTTATATGGCCATGGTTATTCAATAAACTCTCTATTTGTTTGTTAATTCTCTATAACAGTTAGGGTTTTCATTAATATGTCGAAAGACATATGATTATAGAATTTTATTTATTTATTAAATTTGAGGTATGTTACAGCTTACACCCAACACATCATAGAACCCAATCATGCATTCAGTCTTCTACACAGTTCATCACAATAATCATCTTAGTGCATATATTAGGGCTAATCACATAATAAATCCTGTACATTGGGGCCTATGCCCAGTAAAACGACAATAGTCCTTGTCCAATGGGGACTATTCCCAACATATATAAAATCATATACAAGACAATAAAACATGTGCATTGTCTCAGGCCCAATATATCTATCTAATCAACATAACTCATGTACATTGGGGCATACTCACAATATATAGGCATAAACATAAACATCAAAGTAACTCATATACACTAGGGCTCATGTTTAATATAGTGAACCTCGAAATTCGGAATATTACAAAAACCAAACATTAATTTACACTCAAAATATTTTAATGAAATTTATTTATACATATTAATATAATATTCAAAGTTTTTTATCTTAATTTTATTCATTTATATGATTTTTTTTAAATTAACTTTTCATAATGTTAAAATTAATTTAAATCTTATTAATACAATAAATAAAAAAATTCAAATTTAAATATACATTCATGTAGTCTTAATTTTTATTTATTATACCTGCCTCCGGCTGGTATATTGCAATCGTTCAATTTCAAACTGCGTTGACTTTGAGTATTACCTGGTGTTTTTTGACGCTACTTTAAAAAATAAAACCTGTTTTCCAAAGTTTGACTTAGGCGTTTGCAAAATATTTGTTTTAATTTTGTTAAAAATCTATTTTTCTAAACAGCTGATTGGTTGATAGGGGATGATGTCAACATTGGGGTTTGGTATCTGGATTTGAGTCGACATGTGGCAAGATGACATCATGATATAAAATTAAAAAAATAAAATTTATATCCCATCCATTGCCACGCGTTCATCAGGGATTTGGACATGCAGAATTTGCAGCTTGAAGTCTTGGTTGTCTCTGCTTCGGATGAGTTTCTTGATGGTCCAATCAAATGCATTTTTGCTGCTGATGGAAGGATGAGGGTACCCCTTCAGAGAGGACTGGTTCACGCCCATCATTATACGAGTTGGACCTTCCTGCCCTCCTTCCATTCTATTCTATTCTATTCTCTCTGAAATTTCCTGCGCCTGACCTCCTTCGCAAATATTACTATTCTCTCTGAAATTTCCTGCGCCTGACCTCCTTCGCAAATATTACTCCACTTCAATCGTGCTAAAGACATATTCAAAATACACTGAGCAGTGCAGTTATATATCTATAGACACTTCGAAGTTTCGAATCAATGAGAAGTCCCATTCGTGCAGGATTTCCTTGCCATTTGCCATAGGTCCTTTGCCTGGGATGACGCGTCACACTCTTCGATTTTGAGCGTTGGAGTTGCATCAGCCAGCCTCGAGACGGCTGGAGAGAGGAAACCATAATTTAACGTATCTAGAATCCAGAGAGTGACCTGGTAAATAAATTAATTTAACATGCACAATATGTAATCCATGCACGTTAATTAATTAAACAGATGCTTTAATTTTAATTAAGACACAAAAGCCCTCGCCGTTTCTGCTTCTCTATTCAGTATTTTACTGTGTTTCTTAGCGAAACAAAATTAATGTTAGATACGTTCGGATGCCTGAGTTTAAAAATTAAGAGAAAAAAAACAGAATACACATGGATGGTTGCATAAAATAATATCCAGCCTGCTATATTCAGAAATTGGCCTGACGCAAAGATAAGGAAACAAGGGAAAAAACAACACAGTATTCTCCAGCCATATAGAATTCTGCGAATGGTTGCAGCATCTTTATTAATTCACAACATTATTGGAAATTGACACACAATTATGCTTCTACTGCACACAGAAATCAAGAAGAATCAATCTCTCTGAAACAATATTTGAGCCCAATATGAACAATGCATGCATGCGTATTATTTTCTCACTGATCTGGGTTGCCGACTAGTTTCATGACCGCAAGTATTATATATATATATATAATACGTGTTGGTTTTCTTTTCAGTCTGTGTTTTGGTATCTCTCACCTATTTATAGATCAACAGATTAAAAATTAAATCAGCTCTAACCTGGACACTGGACATGATCACAACTGTAATTTTATTACATGTGACTCCACCACGGCTGCGAGTTTGTGTCAATTTCAGAATCAATCTATGGAATATATTGTAAACCCATGAGAAATTAGTAACAACTAACTAAACCTGGCATTATCAAGATGAACTCAAAGTTGTGCTAAATTTGGTCTAGAACTGCAGCAATTCGGTGGAAATCGGGATGAGACAACGGAGTACTGAGCATTGTGGCCCTGTCACCGAGTACCTGATACTCAGTGTTCTGAAGCTGTTGCCATGATATTGGGAAAGTGCAAATACTGGGTAATTTTGGCAGAACAACTATTCCTAGACTCAGCACCTAAACCGTAGGATTTAATACATACCATGAAACAACAAAAAAACAACAACCCATTTTGAAAGGCAGAACGCCAGCACAAACAGAAGAAGCATGAAATCTAAAAATCCAATGCACAAAACTTGGATTGACCCATGAATTCTAGAGCTAACATAATGTTTGTAAGAGAATCCAGCATGACTTAGCTTCCTACCATCCTTATGATTACCTGCTGTTCCATTATCTTTCGGGCCGAGAACTACACTACACGAAGCTCAAAAAACTTAGAAGTATATGCAGAAAAAACTACCACAGAAGCTTGCAATGCATTCCAGTCTCCAATTTGATGACGAACATTGGCAAATTGTAAACCATGAAAAATGAAAAACTAAGAAACTATCGAGTTGGGTGGTACCTTTGTGAGGGGTAATATTCGTTCCTTGAACGTTGTTGGATTCCTTTGGCGATAGTATAATGATCAGAGCTCCTGCAAATCCATTCAAAACACATATAAATAATAACGCTAATGCTCCACAGAGCACAACGTGACATATCATATTACTCAAAATACACGAGGCCACTTATTCAACATGAGGCCACTTATTCTCTGAACACTCGTCCTCGTGGAGAATCTGTCTGCTCTGTTTGTCGTTTATTGACTTCGAAACCATTAACTCATGGGAAAACTAACATGGCCTATGGCTAAGGAAAAATTGTGTATATAAAGTTTAAAGAATTAAATAAACAAAACATGATTTAAAATAAATTTAAAATATAAAAGACAAACCATGGGTTCGTTTATCTTAAGATCATAAATTATGACGTGATGCCTTGTAAAGTTTTCGAATATTGAGAACAAGGAGAACGACCTTTATTCAAGTTGAGTAAAAGTTATTGAATGATCAAAGAGTAAAGAGAACAACCTTTATTGAGGTTAAAGTATATGAATATAAGTATTTTTTTGTCTCCCGGATTCATTAAAAAATGTCAAAAAAGAAAAGACGAGCGAAAAGTTACCTAGGCCTTTTATTTAAAGTGAGATTTAGGATACGAAAAGTTATAAAGAAATTTTAATTATCTGAAAAGTTCTCGTTGAAAAGTCTTTTAAGATTTAAAAGGTTAAAAGTATGTTGGTAAAGGTAAGGATACCGAAAAGTATCTTGGTAAAGCTAAGTGTCAAGTTATATAAACATTTTTTTTTTAAATTTTAATTTTGTATATATTTGTATTGATTAATATTTTTGTGTTTATATATATTAGAATTATTGAATATAATGAAGTAAAAATAAAAAAATAAACTATAATTATTAAAAAAATGGTATAGAAAATATTAAATTAAGAGAAATATAGTTAAGAAATTTTTTTGTGTCATTCCCTTATACATAGTAGTTGGAAGAATAAATCAAAATAATTCCTCTATCCAATGCATCAAAAATCAATTTCACTAACCTAGAATATTAATGTGTTTTCAAACACAATAGTAAAAGATATCCCAAATTTAGTGGTTATACGCTGCTTAATAAATTTAGTCACCACTCTCTCGTTAATGGTCTTGGTCCTGATCTTTCTTCGAACCATTGAGTACAATAATTAATCGCCATCAAAATAATTTTTTTCTTTTAGATGAGTTGGGGTTCAACTACCTAACCATATCACTAGCTCATAGTTCAAACAATTGGTAGATATTTATGAGTTACAAAGGTTACGAAATGGATTTCAAGAAACAAATATAGATTTGATTTAATACTAATTAATGATCATTTATGAAGATTGCACATAGGCCTATATACACATAAATCGATATCCTTTATTAATTTTGCCCGCTCCATTAATTTATTAGATGAGTGCAATGGGTATTATGGATTTTGCCCGCTCAATTAATTTATTGCATAGCTGTAATGGGTATTATGGACGATCGTGTCAACGGCAGCGTGGACAGTGCAGGTTGGATTTCTGATGAGCTATCGTGTCGTTTAATCATATAAACGACCTTAAATCACTTGCTATTTAACCTGTTATTTCAATTTAGACCACTTTACTCTAGTATGTGTTCATGAACTCTTATCTTTTGCTTCCCGGTTTCTAGTTATCAGTGTTCGCTGCTACGGTGATCTCTTTACACAATGGTAAGAGCTCTGAGGCAACATTCTGAATAATTTGCAGGATGTTCTATTCGTTTGTAGCTGAATTGCAAAATTCATTAAAGAAATGTAGTGTTCAAGGACTGGATTTCAAATTATCTGTGGGATTTCTGTTGAAATTGGCGTTTTCTATTGTGTATTTGCTTTTTTTTGAATTCTGTTTGATATGAGTTTGGATATGTCAGCTTCTTGGAGCTTTACCTGTGTTGGGTTTGAATATTTTAGTTTGTTAGAACTTTATCTGAGCTGGGTTTGACATATTTAGCGCAATGAATGTTTATTTGAGTTGGGTTTGGATTATTTCTTGCCTTGGAGTTTTGCCTTAGTCGAGTTACAGCAGCTAGATTTGATGTACGGATGTTTTTGAGTTTTTTTTTGGTTGTATCTGGGAATGCCCAGTCCTTCATGTGAATGTAGTTTGCTTTTTTTTTTCCCCTGTTTTTGTCTGGGTGTAAGAGTAACTGTTTTGCTTTTTCATTTTTCTGATTCCTGAAGATTTTCTTGACTTTTGGAATCAATCGCTGCATAAATGTGTGAGTTTTTACAGTAATCGTTTACTCGTTCAGTTTTTTTGGCTCAGGACTGTTGGCTCAGGACCGTTGAGATGTTTTGAAGGAGCGCTGCTCTCTCTGACTTCAGGTTTTTTTTCTTCTATGATTTTTAGACGATCTTATTTGTCTGCAACTGAATGGTGATTTTTACTATGTTTTTTAATGTTTGGTGAGTTGCTGACTAGCTGCAATGTTCACCCTGCATTGAATTTGATATTATATTTAGAATAAAGGCCAATTAAAAAACTGGGGTTATAGAAGTGATTTTCTTATGTTGGGTTCGTTTTGCTTCTGAAGTTTCGGAGGAGCGGTTTTGTTTGATTTTGACGTAGGTTTTGCATGGTAGATTTTAGGCAATCCTTCCCAAAGTCCTTCAGATTATGGTTTTATAGAAACTAATTTGCAGGCTTCATTTCATAATACCCTTCCTCCGCCAAAGGTTATAGCAGCATAAAGGGGCTAACCCTCAAAGCAATCGATGGCATCCTGGTATAATATATAAATGTCCTTGCTCTCGGAAGGACAAGTGGCTTCGCTCCTGAACTGTCCAGTGCTGTATGAAACCCTCTGTTATTCTGTATAGGCCCCATCCCGGGAACATGTCAGTGGCCCTTAAATAAAGTTGTGTACTTAGGGAATGAGAGTAGGTGCTTAGAAACAATTGTGGCTGTCCTAAAAATATTCCAATGCGACGAGGTGTTCTCGGCTAGCCATAGTCCAGAAAACTGCACCTAACAGAGGCTACCCACGTTCCCGTTTGGTCTCTCATTGATTTCCTTCGTATAAATTTCGAACAAACTTCGGGCCAAAGAACGCCCCTTGCCCTGTGATTTGAATAGTTCCCCACCTTACGCAAAACCCTAGACAGTTTGGACCGTGATGATCTGAAACTTCTTCAGCTTCTCGACCTCAAATTTAAAAAGAACCAAAGCAGATCTTTGGTTTGACATTTAATTGTACCTCTAGCCAGCCAATTGTTGCCATTCCAATGCTTACAGTAAGATCTTGGCTGACATTGGGTTCATTTGAACAGAATGCAAGCAGTGTCTGTTTCAATGAATATGGAAGAGCTCATCGGGCTTCAATGTTCTACCTGTGACATCCTTTATTTCCCAACAGGGATGTCAAGTACTGGAAATCAGCTTCGTCACACGGAATAGTGAGTCCGATGTGGTGATCAAAACCATACTCTTCTTCCGCCTTGTTTAGAAATGACTGGAACACAGAATGATTCAAATAAATTGTGGGAATGACAAACCTACTGCATTCGTTTGCAACATACACTGCACGCTATCCCTTTGGAACGTCTGCGAGCAGAGCACTACATGATCTTCCCACGACGTCATCTTTCATTGTGAAATACCTTGACTTTGTTGGGGAAAGGCCATGGCCTATTCACTTAAAGGTAACAAAATACAGCTTTAATGACCTGGACTGCATGGCAGACAATTTGATATTTAAAACTCGTTCAACCTATTCTCTTTTCTTCTTTGGAAATCGCTTGGCCCAATTGCTGTCTTCCTTCTCATTCTGATCATCATTCGTTCTCTCTCAACTGGTTCGAATGAAGGCTAGTGATATTAAAATACGACTGATTTCTATGTCTTCAGGCAAGTTAATCAAATACGCATTCTCAATTATTTTCTTCGGAATTTTGTAGGACACGATTTTCTCGGGTTTTAACTTGTTTTAAGTAGTTTAGGAATCCTTGCGCAAATGTACCTTGACCATTTTTCCCTCCTAAAAGATCTTTTTTTTTCTTATGCAAATTAACATTTATCTTTTCTTGTTCATTCATTGATGGCAAGTTGTGTTTAACTCGTTGATATTTCGCACAAATATTCCCTACAAAACGTGTAGCATTTTGGTTGATATATGGGTTTAAACTTTACAGGCAACTCAACTAAGTCCAAAATTGACTTAGGATTGGCACCATACACAATTTGAAATGCAGACTTACCTGTAGACCTATTTACGCTGGATTTTTTGCTGGATTCAGCTTCCGGTACTGCCGAATCCCATTGTCGAGGATTGTTAGCCACGAAGCACCTTAATAGATTTTCCAAGCTCCTTCTCCTATTCAGCCCCTCGGTTTGAGTGTCAATTTGGTGGTAGTATGCTGAACTTAATTGCAGCATGCTAGCCAACTTTTCCACATGTCTATCCAAAAGTGGTCTAAGAATTTGATGTGCCTATCACTGGTTATGGTTTCTGGAGTACCATGTAACCATACTACCTACCTAGAGAACAAATGTGCCACTTGACTTGCATCATTGATCTTTTGGGTATGAAATGTGGCAATGTCCTGAAGCACACCATTTGACCTACTAAAGGTCTCTATCATCGTATCCAAATTGGATCCATGCATATGATGTCTATCGTAACAATAATAATTGATGCTCGAATGTCTGAGCCTATGCATTTCTCTTTTTATGTATGCGTGGGCATCGATGCTGACCACTACAATAAGAAAATAAAAATAAAAATAAATCATTAGAAACATATACATGCTATAATGACATCTCTTGAAAATAAAAATTGTGAAAATATTGTGCAAGAATGATTCCATTACAAACATAAATCTCATTTCAATATATTGTAATAACAAAAAGCTTCTTGGGGATATATGGTATAGATTTATAGGGACTAGTTGTTTGGAGTTATAATATCTAGGTATTTATTGAGTACATATAATATCTAGGTATTTATTGAGTACATATAGGTTAATGGTTAACTATGTTGAGGTGCTTTTTTTATAAGTTATGGATTAAATAAGATAGGGGGTATATGTGTTAAATGTTAGTGGTTAATTGGGTTATAAGGATGGTGAGTGACAATTTATAAGAGTTGGGATGGTTGGAATTTAAGTGATACGTTTTAAAGGGTTACATGGGTTAACATTTATATGGTGATGAGAGATGTAGGTTGTAATCTAACATTCATTAATCCAATGTGCATTAGGAAAACATAAAACAATTATTAAACTTAGAACAGACATTCATAAGCAAGATACTCACAAACACCTCACAAATAGATGAATGAACAAAACAAATGAATTTTGTACAATTCTTCGTGCTACATATATATATGTGATTGTATTAAATTTTTCTACTCGGGAATCGAACCTTCAAACTTTAGATTAATGAGCTTTCTTATAATAATTATGGACCTTTCTAGGATAAGGACCTCTTATGGTCAAGAAAGTGAAACCAAGTTTGGTAGAAATTGTACAATTGGTTGTGTAATTTATTGCCCAGGGCCAACATAAACCTTTATCATGGTTTTGAGACTCCTTCAAAGTCCCCATGGTTTGAAGGAGGGTATTTTAAAATAGGACTATGATAAGGGATTACCCTAGAGAAATGGATGCCTAGTTTTGACCCCAACTCAAAGAGCAAACCTCACATCCTATGTATGTAAAACTTGTTGGTTTAATACCGGAGCTCTAGAATAGGGAAAGTATTTAGGGCTAATGTGAATAACACAAGAACAATTTTAGAAGATGATAATCATATTAAAGTGGATACTTCACACTCAGTGGCCCATATCCTATTTGAGATTGACTTAAATGAAAACTTCGTAAAGTTTATGGAAATAGAGAAGGGAAGTTGATGTTATGTACAAAATCACTTGGACTATGTACGAATACCTTTAAGGCTCTAGAATATTCCATATCTATGGGAATTTAGCCATTAAATGTCTCATTAAATTTTATAATGGGGAATGAAGAAGAAACAATGAGCAAATAGTTGGATTGAAAGATTGGAAGGAGCTACAATGGCTCCAATAGTTTGTAGGGGAAGCTTGAGATGAAAAAAAGATTTAACCATTATGATAACCTCTGCATGGGTTAGAAAGTTTTAGTTGGATTTGATACACAATTAGATTAGGGTTATGGATTTAGTATGTAATTTGATTATGAAAACTTAGTTTTGGGTTTCATTTAATTGCAGTTACAATTTGGGGAAACATAAAAAAATTATATGTTGAATAAGAGAATGAGGCAAAATTGGAGAGCATAGATGCATGCCTCTCCAATTCACCCTCATTTTCCAATCTATCATCCACAAATGCTCAAGCGCTCTTGCTTCTCCTCGTCAGGGATTGTTGTGGATGTTGGATGCAAAACAAATAAAGGATGTGGTTACTACTTTTGAGGTATTTCATGTGTTCAACAGAACGCTAAAATGTTATGTAATTCTTTAACAATAGAGCATTATAGAAATACATAACACTCGAGCGTTATGCATTTCTATAACCCTTGAGGGTTATAAAAATGCATAACACTCGATTGTTTTCGTTCCTATCCTACGTGTTAAATGACATGGTAGGCTTAGGCCAGCCCATGCCTACTTCAAAGAAACATTAGGTCATTTTGGTTTTACTAAAATTTCGTCCTTTTTGCGAAACTAAGATTGCATCTAAAAGGTCCCTCAACTTTGTGCGAGGGCCCCAACTTGGCATTTGGAATTGTCAAAGTTGAAGGAACAACATCATCAATAGATTAGGGAGCTCTTAGAGGGGAGCTTCTGATGAGGACAACTTGATATGAAGTGATCTTGGTTGGAAAGAAAATAAAGAATTAATAAATCCTTGGATAGTGTTCATTTTGTTGTTGTTGTTGGAATCCATCTACTATCGTCACTAAAATAAACGGGAATGACTTTTTTCTCAAATCCACCTGTACAAAAATCCTGATATTGGCTCAAAACAGGTTATGTTTGCCATCTAAAATAAAGACTTTACCAAACTAGAAAGTGAACATATAAAAAAGCCTTAAATTAGTAGTAGGATGTTCAATTAAAATGTTCCTAACTATTAAGGATACTCTGTTTTCCGTCTAGCCTGGGTTGGAATCAAATCTACGTAATTAAACATATGCCAATGTACCCACAATATTCGTTGTACCATAGTGAAGGACATGCCATAATATCCGATGTACCATAGTGAAGCGCATGCCATATTGTTGGTTTAATGTGAAAAAAGGCCAATTGATATTCCTCATCCACAATGTTAACTTTGAGCAGGGCTAGCTCATCTTTTCATCTTCTTATAAACCAGTGCTATTATGTAACTTCAAATATTCTTCAGTATAGGATAGTATGGATAACTCCTTTTGGCTTAGATTTTGAAATTCCTTAAAAAGTATTTGCTATTAATTTTAGGGCATAAATTAGCCTTTAAATGTTTTAGCATCTTTGCCCACATTTTGATTTTCTCCTTAACTTGTCTTCTCTTAGCATTCTGGAGGTTCTCCCACCATAGGGAGGTTCTCCTTCCCTGAGTCCATCTAATGCTCAACACTCGTCTCGTCTCAGGTGTTTCCTTTTGTTCGTATTCATGCCCTACCAATCCTTTATTGCTATTATCGCTACCGGTCCGCAACTCGTTGGAAGGAAAGAGAAGGCGAGCAATTCAACCACTTGAACGTTCACGGTTTAAGGTGGGTTTGGATTGGATTAGAAACCAAGTATATTCTTGGTTTGTGAGTCAATTGGTTCTTAAGTTTATTAGGGAATGCTTACATTTGGCGCGATTTCCGGTCATAGAAACTACTGCAGTTGTCTCTCCTGTCTTCTGTCTCCATTCCGCTTCGGTGATTTATTTGATGCCACCCTCTTTCTCGGTGCATGCATGAACAGACTAAGAAACAGACTAAGATAATTGATGGTTTCCCTTTCTCCCATCTTAAACCTAGGAAATGAGGATAAAGCATTGTTCGATAAAACACCTGTTGTTATAGTGTTCTATAAAACCCAAAACAATACCTACAGAAACAAGAAATCTATCCCTCCATAAAATCACGGTGACCAGCTAATTGAGAGATCATTAGCACATGCAAACACTGGCTAATTCACTAGCATCATCTAGCCATCATTTACCATCTAATAACTTCGATATACATTTTTGTCTGTAGAATTTACAATTGAATTACTATACAATATTTGTGAGAACATTTGAACTAATAAAAACTAGAGGTTCGAGATCTAACATGCTGATTATATAATATCGCTATTAATTTCTCTGTCTAGATCTAGGAGAAAAAGACTGTGTCAAAATAACGTTGATGTCCCATATAAAGATGATGTCCTTATAAAGTAATTAGGGAAGCTTAGATTTAATAGTAATTAATAGAGATAAGAAGGTCTTTCAATTAGAAAGCTATTATTGTTTAGTTAGCTAGTAAGGTAGAAGGAATTATTCTTTCATAACGAAA
>LPNX010156527.1:4187-53653 GCA_001517045.1 Pseudotsuga menziesii
GTATTGCATGGAATTGAAATTCCCTTTGCCCTACTGGTCTAGAGACATCATACATAGTGACACCATTCCATAGCTTAAGTAGTTCATCAACAAGAGGCTCGATATATACATTCATATCTTTAACTATGTACTTACCTAAAAGAAAACAACAAATACAATACATATAAGTAAATGAAAAATATATATGACATGAATATGCAACAATATTAATCTTCATGACAAATTAAATACTAATGCATTAAAAAAACATTGTTCTAAAGTACAAATTATACCTGGAACAATCATTGCCAACATTATATGCTGCCTCTTTATTGACATCCATGGAGGAATGTTATTGTTGATAACAAAAACAGGCCAGACCGAGCAAGTAGATCTCATCTCTGCAAATGGATTGACACCATCCGCTGCCAAAGAAAGTCTAGCATTATGAGGTTCTTCTTTAAAGTGTGGCCATTTTTCCTCCATGTCTGTAAATGCAGAACCATCTACGCGCATTCGAAGAATATCATCTCCACTTCTATTCCATGCATGGTAATCCACAAATTGTGCCATGTTTTTGCACCTAAACAGTCGTTGCAAGTGTGGAATAATGGGAATATAATGAAGAACCGTACGAGACACCTTTTTGGTTACTTGATCTGTTCGGTATCTACTGCTATGACATATAGGGCATTCTGTTGCAAAATCATACTGATTATAATATAAAATACGATCATTAGGACATGCATCAATTGCTTGATAGTCCATTCCAACATATTTCATGATGGAAGTTAAATCTCAGTATGTGCGAGGTAATTTATTTGATGGAGGTAACAAATATTCACCTATCAAGCTGTTACAACAAATTTAAAAAAATGGTTAGTATAAATATTTGAAGAGCATAATATTAACGACAACAAATACATCCTTATTATTTTTATGATGAAGTACGTATACCAATACAAATATTATAACAACATAAATCAAATCATATATATGCGATCGATGAAACATATAATCACATACGTACCTTAACACCAGTGTGATAGTTGTGTTTGAAAAACCATTCATAACCTTCAAGTTCATTATCAGCAACACATCAGAGATAACACTTATGCGGGAGCCTTCAAAAAGCGGTTCGGCTGCCTTCTCAAGTGTAGGTAAATCATGAAGATCTTCAAAGTCATCAATTGGTGGTGCATGATGTTGATCATCATCCATTCTAACATTAATTGCATCATTGATTAATGTATTTTCACCATCATCCTCAATTATGTTATCGTCATGATCATCGTCTAATTCCATATCATCATTAACTTGATCATGATCAGTATTCGCAGGACCTGCATATTGACGTTCCTCCTGCACTATTTGTTGCGCAATTACCACATTCTCCATGTTTGGAAGATCCCTAGGAGGCCCTTGCTTTATAATTACAATTAAAACATGAATCAAAGAACGTTAGTCATGTCGATTAAGTAACAAAAATAAAAATGATACAATATACAATTACAAAAACTCTCAATATAAAGACCGAATGATATATAATCATGAATTATATTGACTTACCAATGGATGATATTCATGCCCCCCCTCAACATGTCTATGTTCTCTACAATGTATTTTAGTTGTTTTGATCAGTAACCTTCTCGTATTAAAGCCCCTACATCGACTGCAGGGACAATAACATTTTCCATCACCCCTTCTTTCCACTCCATCCCACAACCTAGCAAGCAATTGTCAATTTTGTTCTGCCGGATCTTAATGACCTGTAACATTATTGTTACGTGGCATTTTATTACTCAAACCCTAAGAACAAAGTACGAGCAAACCCAAGTATATGATGAGTCTTCTTTTCCATAAGGGTTAGAACCAAATCCACATGAGTCAACCCTAACTCAAGAGTACAAGACCAAGTATATAATGAGTCTTCTTTTACACAAGAGTTAAAGCCAAATCCACAAGAGAAAACCCTAAGTGAGGGTAAACCCTAACTCAATACAAAACCAGGTATATGATGAATCTTCTTTTCCACAACAGTCAAATCCAAATCCCTAGCAAACCCTAATTAGTGAGGGTAAATCGGCCTAACTCAAGACAAAACCAAGTATATCATGATGAATCTTCTTTTCCACAAGAGTCAAAGCCAAATCCAAAAGAGAAAACCCTAACTAAGGGTAAAACCTAACTAGTTAAGACAAAAACAAGTATATAATAAATTTTCTTTTCCACAAGAGTCAAAGCCAAATCCACAAGAGCAAACCCTAAGTGAGGGTAAACCCTAAATTAAGACAAAACCAAGTATATGATGAATCTTCTTTTCCACAATAGTCAAAGCCAAATCCACAAGAGCAAAACCTTATAAGTGAGGGTAAACCCTAACTCAAGACAAAACCAAGTATATGATGAATCTTCTTTTCCACAAGAGTCAAAGCCAAATCCACAAGAGAAAACCCTAAGTGAGGGTAAACCCTAACTCAAGACAAAACCAATTATATGATGAATCTTCTTTTCCACAAGAGTCAAAGCCAAATCCACAAGAGAAAACCCTAGGTGAGGGTATAAAACCCTAACACAAGAGAACAAAGTTTCTCCAAGAAAGATTTACCAAGAATAAACCAATTAGAAATTAACCAAGAGATACTTCAAGAGAGAAGTCACCAAAGAGCAAGACCAAAATCCAAGACCAAGTGGAAAGATCCCCACAAAAGCACAAGGCCAAAAACCAAACCCTAAACCAATAAATTAACCAAGAGATACTTCAAGAGAGAAGTCACTAAAGAGCAAGACCAAAATCCAAGACCAAGTGGAAAGATCCCCACAAAAGCACAAGGCCAAAAACCAAACCCTAAACCAAGAAATTATTAACCAAGAGATACCTCAAGAGAGAAGTCACCAAAGAGCAAGACCAAAATCCAAGACCAAGTGGAAAGATCCCCACAAAAGCACAAGGCCAAAAAAAAACCCTTAGGAATTTCGCATTTCTTGTCCAAGAGATAAGTGCGAGAGTGAGTGTGTGAGATAATGAACCTAGGCCTACATCTATTTATATGAGTGCGTGTAGGAAATGAACCATCGCGTCGGATATGCGACGGCACTTTCTATGACCAATTAAATGCGTCGTCGCTTAAGCAACGCTTACTAACGCGTCGTCGCTTAACCGACAGTTATGAGAATATCCGTCGCTTAAGCGACGCTTGTGGCCACATTTACAAAAAAAAATGTATCCTTGTGATTTTTGGTAAGTTTAAAAAGAGAAATCCACGCACCGTCGGATTTTGGATCGAAATGTAGTAGTGTGTCAATGATCAATTAAGTGAAGCTTTGTAGAGGGTTAAACCTTAACTAGTTGCTTAAATAAAACAAGATCATAGAGTGGGGAAGATCGACGGTTTATAGTGATATCACTGGGAGAAGTTACAAGCTCTGAAAAACTTTTCATTTGCGCGATATTCTATGGAATGTGCTTAATAAATTTTGGAATCCACTGTTGATTTGGTGGGGACACTAATCAATTGATCAAAATTCCATTTCGCTCCCTGAAAAGGTAAGTTGTATGAACACTCAGGCTGGCTGCTAAATTGATAGATCAACGATCGATATCGATGGCAGCAAAGAAGCGTTGTGTGAAAACTCTTTTTTTTGAAATTGTCCAAAGTCGAAAATCCGACTTCTGATTCCCGCCTTCCGAAAAGAATCACGCCGCAGAAGGGAATGTGTGGAAACCTAGAATTCTGTTGTGGAAGAAAGTTAGACATTGCGGAAAGTTGTTTAACATAGAGAGTTTGTTTTGGATCTCAAGGGTTTTGAAGTCTGTATGCAAATCAGCACCATCATATGTGCATATTGAGTATAATATTCAGATCTTTATTTTTGTAGCACTAACAGTGAACAATAAATGCAATAGATATTGCTTTTCATAAATGACAAGTAAAATAAAACCTAAATAACATATTCTTATTAATTTTAGTTTGAAATGACTGTAACAACAGTTCTAAGGTGGACAAGCAAATCTGAAATTACTTTAACTCTAACATGTAGCTTCCTGTAGAAAATTAATTTATGGAAGTGATCTTTGGTGTCTCAATTTTTCTTTGGTGTCTACCCTACCCTGATCCTCAAAACAACCCACAATGTCTTCTTCTCGTTACTCTATTGCAGTGCCCTTCTTCACTACCCACAAATGTTATGCACAGTCATAACAAGAATATTAGCCAACAAATATGTAGTAGATTCCTATAGGTGTCAATATGGATTGTAGCTCCATTTTTTCACTGCAACAACCCTTTATATTGTCCCAGATGAACCGTGTGGATCACTGTAGATGTGGAACTGTAAATCGTCCTCACAAACAAGACTGTGTCTTCTCCAACATAAAGTAAATCATCCTCACAAACAACACTGTGTCCTCTCTAGACGATGTCACGGCCCACGCGTGCAGTCCAAAATCAACCAACAAATGAAGAATACAGCCTCCACAAGATGAAATCAACCCCTTTGTTACTCCTTTTGTTTCAAAAACATAAAAACCATAAAAGAGGAAAAAGATAATATGCATGAATCTTTAGCATCTTATATCTAGATGGGCCTGAAAATTTGTTGTATGTATAACCATGGCATGAGCCTATAATCCTAGGTATAATATAATATTGTTACTTGTTAGACTCATATAAAGACCCCCTTGGGATAAACCTTATTATAGAATATGGTATGGGGATGGTGTTAGGGAGTCCTAGTTTCTTATATTCTTATTTTAATTATTGCACAAGCATTTCTAGCTTCTATTCTATTTCTTATCAAGAATATTTATAACTAACATCGTAGGGAGGATGTATGGGTTAAATATAAATATCTTTCTAATGTGGAGATATCCCAACCTGTATACTAACTAATATATGTTGTTAGTATGAGAGGAGATCAATATGTTAAAGTTGTCACCGCCATTTTAACATATCAATGTATTTTTAGGAGGAGTTAGAAATGGCTTTGATCACCTCATTTAATGGCTTGGAAGGTATGGGAAACTTTGCTTCCTTTAGAGATCAAGAAATCTCACTCGGGAGTGAGTAAATTAGTCAAAGGTGCATTGCAATGGCCATAACATTATTAGAGATCACTTGGTTCAATAATTTCATATGCCACCTATTGTTGACTCCCCAATGACCTAATTAAATAGAAATTCCAATGTAGGCATCAGTAAAAACTACTACACTTCCACCACTAAAATGGTTCATTGAACAATGCAAATACATAAATGAGTTGGAGGATATAGATTGGCATCGCATGATTAAATGTAACACCGTATATCTCTTCTCATTATTCTAATAACCTTGGTTACCAGCTAATTGATATGTCAATTAAGAATGTAGATTTGTAAGGCATACCACCGTAGAATTTTTAGCTCATATGATTTCCATAAGAAGAGAGATCATAAATCCAACCAAGGAAAAAACAAGAAATAATTGTTTGAATCCATATGATAGATCTCTTAGTAAGGAAAAAAACAATAATGAGTCTTATCATGCCAGTAGTTACAAATAGCATATAAAAGAGAAAATATCTTGTGTAGAATCATAAGAGAGTATGGAAATAGACTAATTTAGTACAATTATTTTATCCTTATGGTATCCTTACTTATTGACATGGGATCTTGAATGATATATTAGTAATTTGATCAAGTAACCGGTGAATCCACCTAGGTAATGTAGTAGATATCAACTAGAAATAATATTATGTTTGGATAAGACAATCATTTTCGGTTAGGGATGATGGTAAAGGGAATACTTAAGGATAGATTAGATGAATTTTTTTATCTATATAGCCATATTTTTCTTTGATCTAGCTGCAAGAATATTGTCATGGTTCACTAATTCATATAACTAGTGTTGTAAGAATTAGAAAGGTGTCCTTTCCATCATTAACACCTACAATACTAGATATAATATACCTATAATTTGTTTGATAATTATAAAGAGATGGAGGGCTGACATAGTAGGTTAAAAATTATACTTATAAGGAGATGGGGGTCACATCATGATATTCATATGGTCCATCAAGCAAGTTATCAGAATATCATTAGGAGAATAGTTTCAATGGTATAATACTGGTCTAAAATACATAGGTTAATGGTTTAAATTCCTTTTATAATATTTTTAAGATTTGCATATGGTTGGAAGAGGTTGTAATGATGAAAATTATTAATATTTAAAAGGATATATTATATAGTTTCTTGTAGTTTTTCTCCAGGTATGACCTTAACCAATGTATTCATGAATTGTTGTCAAACATGTGGAGAGAATATAGATTAAATGCAACATCATATATCTCTTCTCCTAATTATTCTAATATCCATCGTTACCTAATTGATATGTCAATTAAGAAAGTAATTATTCTAATATCCATCATTACCTAATTGATATGTCAATTAAGAAAGTAGATTTGTAAGGCATACCACCATAGAAATTTTAGCTCATATGATCTCCATAAGAAAAGACATCATAAATCCAACCAATTAAAAAAACAAGAAAAAATGGTTTGAATGCATATGATAGATCTCTTTGTAAGGCAAGAAAAAATAATGAGTCATATCATGATGTCAGTAGTTACAAATATCATATAAAAGAGAAAATATATATCTTGTGTAGAATCATAAGAGTCTGTGGAAATAGACTAATTTTGTACAATTATTTTATCCTTATCGTATCCTTACTTATTGACATGGGACCAACTTAAATAATATATAAGTGATTTGATCAAGTAACCGGTAAATCCACCTGTGTATAAATGCATGCAGCAGATACCGAGTAGAAATAATACTATGTTTGGATATTGTAACCTCAACATCTAACCTCAGATGAAATTAATGACATCCTTTTGTGGTAAGCTTATAAAATTGATTACTAGTGCACTTGAATACATTGAAAGAAACTTAGTACTACCCCCATCATTCTACAAATAAACATCACAATTAATTCATTATAAGCCATGGTTATTACATTATTTAACTTCATGTCATCCACCACAATAGGCTAATATACATGGTCTATTTCATGGTATACCCTCTCAACCTCCTTATTTGTATCAAGTCATTTTCCTCGTGAAATCGATTCATCAAAGGATTATTAATGTAAGTATGAATATTTGGTTGATCACAACCATTTTCCTTCATATGCTCCAGTACTAGTGCAAGATAAATGACAACTTTGCCTCCTTTACAATTATGTCCATTATTCAAGGTAGTATATGTTACTTCATTAATTGGTGTCAATCACTTTGATCAGTTAGGGATGATGGTTAAGCGAATACTAGTTAAGGATAGATTAGAAGAAATTTTGGGTCTATATAGCCATATTTTTCTCTGATATAGCTACAATATTGTCATGGTTCACTAATTCATATAACAAGTGTTGTAGGAATTAGAAAAATTAAAGGTGTCCTTTCCATCAACACTAACACCTACATTACCAGGTATAATATACCTATAATTTTTTTGATAATTATAAATAGATGGAGGGTTGACATTGTTATACCAAAATCCTGTCACCATCATGTGATAAGAACTTTGACTTACCTACTTGCCCTGAATCCCAACTCTTGGAGTGGAAACTCATGGTTATTATCAATCTTTCATGGCATTCCCAACACCGCGCTTCTTCTATTGTCCAGGAGCGGTACATTGTTCGCACCGCCTACCCCCTGTTGCCCACAAGCGGTGCCACCGCTTATGGCCCTTTGTCCATAAGTGTTTCTTACGAAAACCGCTATATCATTGAAGGAGAAACACGGTACCTTGGGTAAAAAGGGAAAAAGAGAAGTTTCTCGAGGCTTCTAGATGATAAGCCTCATGTCCTACCTTATCCCTACTATTGTGGGTCAGTTGAGCTCGAGATCCCTCATCCTAGGATCTTAGATGCCACCTCACCCACTAATCTCTCAGCCTGCCCTATCCATTAAGCCTTATAAATATGATCTCATAGCCATGGTTGAGGGGGAGAACTCTTAAGGTATTGTTATGTTGTTGGATTGATTACTTGTCCCAAGACCATTTGGGAGAGCATAGAGAGATAGAGTCAAAGCTTTTGGGATGAGAATGCTTGGTTTCATGGAGATGCATGTTAACACTAAGGCTTGGTTGTAAACTTATTCTTATTTCTATATTAATGCAAGTTGATTTTTGTCCCACATATATTGTTGTTGTTTTATTTCACATGTATGTTGTTAGATTTCTTAGTCACTAGCATAGATCAGTAGATTATATTCTGGTGGTTTCGATATGTTTGCGTGTTGAAGCTTATTGCAGGTGCACAGGGTAACGATCGAAGCATTACATTCCAGGTATCTACGACGTCTAGGGAGAGTCTTCAACCTCTTTCCTTTATTTGTTGTGGATCTGAACCATTCAGACTAGTGGAACACCTTGCTTTCTGCAGGAGGTGAAATATTCCAGCTAACAAATATGGTGACTCCGTTGGGGAATAGATGTATCAGTTGTTCTAATATTCCTGAGTCTACAACAGTTGTCCGAATCCAGGCTCCTTCTTCAACTCTCTTCAGTCAAATATACTTTCTGACTTAGTTTATTTGGGTTTGAAACTTCCAAATCTATTCATATCTGATTCATTTCGATCTTTTATGCTTTGTTTTCATACTCAATCTAGTAGTATTCACCTTGATCTAGTATTTTTCTAAATTGATCCATCGTTCTCTTTGTGTTTTGGTCATCTATAGGGAACCGCGCCTATGCTATGTATGAGGAGGGGTGTCACTGCCTGAACAAAGTGGGAAGTACACGGTGCCACCGCCTGCAACCTGTTGGAGAGAAGTAGTGCTATGTTAGAAACGCTCTGTGAACACCTGAGAAGCATGGTGCCAGGTAGGCATCATTCCAAAGCCCTTTTTCCTCATCTTTTTTTGTAAAAATTTGAGTTTTGTTGCTTTCAGTTCTACTTATCATACTTGTGTTACAGAATCTGATGTTTGTGGCTTGATAATTATATGGTTTAAGATTGATTTAAGTGGAAAATTCAAAATTTTGATTAGGTCTTTTGATTGTTCATCCACTTCTATACTTGTTGGTTTTGGTTGCGAAAGGACTTATTGTTTTCTGAAAGCTTAGGGTATTAGTAAGATCTCTTTCGTTTCTCTTATATAAACTAAAATAAGAACACTAGATTAGCTTCTAGGTTTCATTTCTTATTTGCATAGTAAAAAAATATTTCCTTCCTTTAGAAAAGAATTTTTTTTACTGAGACTAGGATATGATCATTGAGTGTTGAAAATTGGTTTTCTGATTGGATTTACAAGTTTTCAAGATCTTCATGTTCTTTCTTCTCTTATGCATTTAGAACTGTCTCAATCAAAAAAAAAATGGTAGTTTTAAGTTAGATTTGCTTATGTTTTGAGAAAATTGAAAAAATAGAGTGCATTCGCATATAGGTGTGCTTCTTGTTTTTCTTTTAGGAAAAGAGATTCTTCCCCTTCTCATTACTTTCAAAAAAGAGAAATCAGTTTGGAAAAATTATTGCTTGTCTTTGATTTGGTGTTCATGAGTGTTGTTTGGAAATATTTTTGGGTTTGAAACAAAAAGGAAATACTCTCTTCCCTTCTGTAAGTAGGCATACATAACGGTAAAGTGAATATTTTGCATTAGCATACTGCATGGTTTTACATTTCTATCAAAACATCATGCATTCACCTAACCTTCCACTTTAAAATTAACAGTAGTTATAGGTTAAAATTTACGTAGCAATTGAGTGATAGGTTAGAGACGTGTTCGGGCGTCGTTAAGCGTAGGAGCTGTCGTTATTTGTCAGCATTACATCGCGGGACTCGCGCAATTCTTCCACGTACCATTCGTATATCGAACGGCCTTTCATGTAACCTTGAGGTATATAGAAAGGTACTTCACGTACTCGATTATATATCAGAAGGCCCCTTCTGTACGGTTATGCATTAGACAACACTACTACTAATTCGAGCTCCCACATACCTTGAGTATATTAGGAGACCCCACTAGGATACCTTATCCATCTGATAAAATTCCTTTGGCCATCTTGTTTGGAGCCATACACCGAAAACAACATTTGAGGAGATTACTACGCATGTACCCTCGAGGTATATCGTGAGTGGCACCTTCTTGACAATCCTGGCGAGAGACCTGACTTTTTGAACTCCTCCTATCATTTTAAGTGTGCTTATTTTGACCTATAGCTTGTGTAGAGAAGTTTTCTGGTTTTTTTTCTATATTTTCAGACCCTAGGTTAGATATGAACTATACAAACTGGATGAGTTAAGACAGTCCAGAAGAGTACGAGGCTTGCCACTAGATTTTACTCCTGGTTCAAGAGAAAATCCAATGGAATCTATCGACCAAGGAGCTGCTACCACCTCCCAAGTGGGAGATAATGTGGTTGCGGAAAGTGGAGTACCATATTCTTCACACTCACCTCCCTTGGTCCAACAACCTTCTAGGGGAAATACATCATTCCATTCTCCCATGGAAGGTCATGTTGACGATACAACCCGTCTGGATTATGGTCCTAATGCTCCATTTTGGGATACCTCTATAGGATAGGCCATTGCCTCATTTGACACCCGTTTAAAATCTTATAAATATGAAGAAGAATGTAGGAAATATTGTGCTACCATTCTCTATGCACAGGAGATTGATAAGAAAATATATGAACTATTAGGACCAACACCATCACGTTCCACATCTGTTCCTGTGGGATATCGTTCGCTTATCGATTCTATGAGACCTATTGAACTGATTATAGATTGTGTAGTAACACCACACAACCCAGGTCAAATTACCACCCCTATCACCTCTCATGTTATGTCTGTTCCTAATCCTCCTAAGTCTTTTGCACCTGGGGCTCAACCTTCAATTCCCGTTTCGTCAGTACCTTCTAGTGCCGGGGGGAAACTCCCGGTACGAACTACGTTATCTGGCATCGAAATTGTACCTCGTCAAGGGAAGACCCCTAACATAGAACCATCTATAGTTTATGTCCCTCCCACCCATACTAATGTGGTGAATCTCCCATCTAGTTTAGGTCAGCCCTTAGGGGCTCAACCTGTAACTATTCAGTCTTCTGGAGGTTATGGTTATCAAATACCTGTAGGTAATCATACACCCAATCCTACAGGAATGCCTTATGCTAGAATTACATACCCTAGTAACACTTTTACACCATGGGGGCAACCCAACTAGTCTTACATGCTAGCCATGGTAGGCATACCTATACATACTATGGAAGGTACCGGAGGACCGCCTTATGAAGGTCCCCCCCCTAGGGTACCTAATGGTCCTGGAGGATCTGGAAAATTTCCTCCTTATGGTTCTAGTGGTCCTAGTGGTTTTGGGGGGTTTAGTGACTGTCCTCCTTATGGATCTAGAGGGTCTGGTGGCCCTCCACCTAGTGGTTCTGGAGGCTCTGTAGGTTTACCTCCTGGTGGCTCTGGAGGGTTTGGTGGTCCGCCTCCTAGTGGTCCTGGTGGTCCTGGTGGTTCTAGTGGTCCCAATGGTCCTAGTGGTCCTCCTCTTGGAGACCCTAGTGGTCCTAGTAGTCCTAATCCCAGAAATCAACCCCCTATGGGTGGATTTTTTGGTATTTATTCCTCACAGCAACCTGGTTTTTAGTCAAATTATGGTCCTACTGGTAATTATATGCCATACCAATATTACTAGTATGTGCAACCCAACCAACAGTTACCTTTCCTAGAAACTTTGGACTTGCTTGATTTATCCAAGTTGATTAATGACCCCATTCAACACAATCCCTCGTGGTCTCCCATTCCGGTAAAGATACCATTGGATATTCCTAAATTCAATGGGAAGTAGGGAGGCGATCCGAAGAACCATGTTATGACATTCCATTTGTGGTGTTATTCCAACTCCCTCATGGATGACTCTGTTCAATTATGACTCTTTCAGCGAACTTTGACCGGTACAGCTGCGAAGTGGTACATTGAACTCCCACAACATTCGTTTGTGGATTTTGGCTTGTTGGAAACCATGTTTCTTACACACTTTGAACTCCATATTCATTATGAAATGGGCACTGATATTTTGACCTCTCTGTGATAGAACACCTCCACCCACATTTCTAATCATATTCATGAGTGGAGAAGGCGGAGAAGGCTTATTAAGGCCCCCATTCTGGATCAGTTACTATCTAATTGGTTCACTAAATCCTTGTTGCCTCCTATTGCCCGAGATGTGGCTATGGGCGGTGCCGTTAATGAAGAGAAGGCTATTATTCAGGCTCAGTACCTAGACTTGGTCTATTCCTAGTCTGGAACTCTTTATGACCTGATTCCTCAAGCTCCTCGCCCCAGCACTGATCCTTCCAAGCCACCAGCAAAAGTACCTGTTGATGGGATTGTTGGTTCAATATAGTCCCCATCCATAGCGAAACCTACCAAGCAAACCCAAACTGTCACCCCTACTCCTTCGACTACTAAGGTTTTCGTCAAGGTCAATTCTATTCAAAGTACTCAAACCTCGGGTAATAATAAGAAGAAAGGTAAAAATAGAAATAAAAAACCTGGAAACCAACAGGAGACTCCACGACCAACCAATAGTGATAACGAAAAAGGAACAAGGAACAAAAAATATCCCTCTCTGCTATGTGATGGTGACCATTTTTCAAAGGAGTGTCCTCATTGGGATGAAATCTCCCAGTTTCTGAAGTCCAATCCTGTACCTGTAGTACTTACGGATCATTTTCCCTCTCAACAACAACTGATAGACCACATGTCTAATTAGGGCAACTCTAGTTCATCAGAGGAAATTCATATGATGTCCTCATATTCCATAAATTTGCAAACTCATAGTCAGAATTATGACAAACCCACAGATAAGAAAGAAAATCAATCTTCTTCAGGGAAATTTCCCTCTACTAGTTCTGCTGAATCCTCGTCTACTGTCCCCTTATCTATCGAGAAGCCTAATATAGACATGATTTTGTGCCCACCTAAGAGTACTCTTCGGAAGGGTGTCTTTAATCCAAATCCCCAAGCTTCTCAATTTTATAATGTAGTTGAAGATCTCACTTAGGCACCTTGTGTGATGTCCACCTTAGAGGTACTCCAAAGTTTCCCTACACAGCGCAAGTACTTGTTGACAGCAATAAGAGCTTTAGACCGAGATAACACTAACTTGATTCATTTCAATGTTGAGAACTACAAGCCTAGATTACCGCATATAATTGCTCTTCAGATCATTATGAAAGTAGTGGGAAAGAAAGTCTTTCGAATGGTACTAGATGAAGGAGCTTCGACCTCGGTGTTGTCTCTGACTTGTTGGAAGGCTCTTGGCTCTCTCAAGCTTGTCACATCACCTACGACCTTTAAATCCTTTGATGGACGGGGTTTCCAACCCCATGGTCTCATATCAGCCCTAGTGATCGACTTGGGGGATAAAACCGTTTTCATCCAAGTAGAAGTGGTAGATGCCCCTTTATATTACAACCTCCTTCTAAGAAGGAATTGGTTCTATGCCATGACTATTGTTTCCTCAACAGTATTCCAAACAGTCCAATTCCTGCATCTAGGGATAATTGTTACTATTGATCATATTGATTTATGTATGTCGAATGCTACTACCTCCACGGCTAATAACATCCCCATGTTAGGCCAGTCTCCTCCTCCTTACCAGTCGATTGGGGTAAGCATGTTGAAGGATTCATCCCTTATGGGGATTTTTCCATCCACTCCTCCTAGAATGGATACCGCGAAAGTCCATATGATTGCCTCATTTGATTATGATCCTAAGGGAAAAAATGTTGTTGAGTCCACCTCGTTGAGTCCACATGAAGCTATGTATGACACCATTCAAACCTTTTTCGATGATCACACTGATGACATTTATCTAGTGGCTTCGGATCCTTACCATTTACCGTACTAGTTAGAACCTTCTCTTCCTATTCTAGATTATCTCTCTAAGACTTTCCCTTCCGATGAGTCCATTATGGAGATCATGAATACGGATGAGCCCATTTGGGAGGATCACCATCATAGATCCATGTTCCTCTCCAACACCAATTCAATTAGCCATGATTTTGCATCCTTGTTTCCTACTGATATTGTCAACGTTCCCAAAAGTCCTATATTGTTGCAAGATACAGATTCTGAAGGAAACCTTTGCAACATTACTCAGATGAACCCGATTGACATATCATCCAAGCCTGATGTTATTGAGCATCTTCATGTTGGGAAGAACTGCTCGGTAGATGAATCTGAAGCATATAAGGTGGTTTTTAAGGAATTCCATGATATTTTTTCCTAGTCCTATGAAGAGATTCTGGGGATTTACCCATCCATTGTGGTCCATGAGATTAAAACCTATCCCACGTCTAAACCTATCAGGCAGAAACTTAGGTAGGTCCATCCTCGAAAGGCCAGAGCTATTAAAGCTAAAATTGAGAAACTTCTCAAAGATGGGTTTATTTATCCTGTACCTTTGACATAATGGATATCAAACATTGTCTCTATCAATAAAAAGTAGGGCACCATTAGAGTCTGCATCAACTTTAGGGATTTAAATAAAGCTTGTCCCAAGAACAACTTTCCTACCCCGCACATCGATTAGATTATCAACAACTATGCTAGAGGTGTCATCTTTTCATTCATGGATGGCTTCTCTAGCTATAATCAGATTGAGATATTACCCTCTGATCATCATAAGATGGCATTCATTTTCCCATGGGGAACCTTTGCATATAAGAAGTTACCTTTCAGCTTGAAAAATGTAGGAGCCACATTCCAGCGTGTGATGTCCTATGCGTCTCATGATAATAAGCATATTGTTGAACCATACCTTGACGACCTCCCTACTCATTCACATCGATGGAAGGACCACCCTGGTCATCTTAGAGACATATTCTTGACATGTCGTCATTATAATATACGGCTCAATATGCATAAATGTGTTTTTTGTGTTGAGATGGGATGTCTGCTAGGATTTGTGGTATCCAAAGATGGCATCCAGATTGATCCTTTGAATATTGTCGCTATTTTAGATCTACTAGCCCCAACTAATCTCCTTGAACTCCAAAGTTTGCAGGGGAAGGAAAACTTTCTCCACCATTTTGTGTGTAATTTCATAGAGAAAATGCATGGTTATATGAGTCTCCTCAAGAAGAACACTCCATTGTTTTGGGATGACCAAGCCCAACGCACCTTTGATAATCTTAAGCATGCTCTGACTCATTCACCCATGATACACCCCCCAAATTATTCAAAGGACTTTCTCTTGTATATTGTTGCCTCTACTACTACCATCGCTATGGTTTTAGTGCAGGACAATCTCCATGGTCAGGAGCACATGATTTAATATGGCAATAAGAATCTTATGGATTCTAAAACCTGTTATTCACATGTGGAGAAGTTAGCATTGGCTATGGTCATTATTGTACAAACATTTCGTCACTACATTCTACTCCACACTACCACCGTATTGGCAGACCAGAACCCGATGTATTACATCCTGACTCGTCAGGTGCTGGAGGGAAAGTACTCCCGCTGGATCGTCATCCTTCAGGAGTTTGATCTGAAGTTTACCAAGGCTACATCAAATAAATCCTTGGTCTTTGCAGAGCTTATGTGTGATCTTACCTATGCTACAACAGAATCTGATCCCAGTGATTCATTTTCAGATGAATTCATGTTCCTGATTATCACTATTGATCCTTGGTATGGATATTTTCTGATTTATCTCCAAACACAACGATTTCAGATGCATTTATCTCATGATGATCGCCACTGTATCCGTCACCATGCGAAATACTATCTTATCCTGAATGATACCTTGTATAGACCTAGGATTGACTCTATTCTCTGGTGATGTCTCACCCATGAGGAGGCTGAACATGTGTTGAATGATTGCCACTTTGGAGCATGTGGCAGTCATTTATCTGGGATGGCTATAGCCCAGAAAATCCTTCGTGCTGGCTATTTCTGGCCTTCTGTCTTCAAAGACTATCATGAGGCTATTAAGAAATGCCCACCTTGTCAACATTTTTATCCTAAAAAGTGAACCAATCCTGCTTCGCTACACCCCGTCATTTCCGTTGGCCCATTTGCCAAATGGGGGATTGACTTCGTGCATTTTAAGCCTACCTCAGCCAGGGGGCATAGTTACATCATTGTAGCCATTGATTATTTCACAAAATGGGATGATTCCATGCCTACATATGTAGAAGATGGTAAGACCGTCGCTCTCTTCTTGTTCAATCATATCATAGCTAGATTTGGAGTTCCACAGTCCATCGTTACTAATCATGGATCTCATTTACATAATCAAATGATGGAGGAACTAAGTGCCAAGCTAGGTTTTCGCCATGAAAACTCTACGCCGTATTATCTGCAAGCTAATGGTCAGGTAGAGGCCATCAACAAAGTTTTGAAAACTATGCTTCATCAGATTCTTGGAGATCATAAATCCAATTGGCACCACGTTCTTTTCTCCACTCTCTCGGCTTATTGGACTTCTGTGAAAACAGCTACTGGTTTCATGCCATTCCAGCTTGTCTATGGACTCGAAGTTGTCTTGTCGATCCAATGTGAAATTCCATCTTTACAACTTGCCGTCGAACTTCTCCCACACACTTCCGCAGAGGAAGAAAGATTCTTGTACTTGAGTAACCTTGATGAGACTCGAAGAGATGCTGCCTTGGCTAATGAGGCATATAAGAAACGTGTCAAGGCGCAGTATGATAAATCCATCTAGCCTCGTGTCTTTAATGAGGGTGACCGAGTATTGACTTATGACCAGAGATATGACAAACTAGGGAAGGGTAAGTTCAAGCCCTTATGGTACGGACCTTTCATTATTTATAAGGTGTTAGAGAAAGGAGCTTACGACCTCGTTGATTATGATGGAATCCCTTTGGGGAAACCTTACAATGGGTTGTACCTGAAAAGATACTATGCCTAGGTTTTCTTGGATAGTATCTTATATATATCTATATTGATTGAATTTCAGTGTGCTTTTAGTATTTTCAAGATGGTTTTGAGTTTAGTGTTTGCATCTATTTATACCATGTTTTGGTCATGTAGATGGATTTCTATGGCTTCGTTGATGGTGCTTGCCACCACACCTTGAATCTCGCCTTGGCTGCTTGGGTCCTCTATTCCCCAACTAAAGATTTGGTCAGTTCAAGAGCGGTTTGTATAGGTCCCGCTACTAATAACATCATCAGGTATGAAGCAGTCATCAATATTCTGACTGAAGCTACCTCCCAAGATGTTCATGATCTAGTATTATTGATGGACTCACATCTCATGGTTTTCCATTTAAACCATGTCTACACCATTAGGAACCTGGTGCTCCTCCACCTCTTCTGAAGAGTACATTTTCTATAAAGATCATTTGAAACCATCACCTATAGGCATATCCCTAGGGAACATAATGTAGTAGCTGACTCATTAGCTAATTACATCCTAGATTGGCATATTTCCCATTCATGACATCAAATCAAACATGGTACATTGTAAATAAACATTCAAAGACACATAAAACTCATAGAAAATGCATTTTCCATTTGAAACATATAAACACCGTGTAAAAGTCTGTATATATATATATATATATATATATATATATATATATATGAAAAATTTTCCAAAAATAGGTCCCGAAAACTCATCTAAAGCACGTAGGCTTTTAGGAAAAATCATCATACAAAATCCTGAAGCTGTCAGCTTTCAGTACATATATCATACACTAGTGGTGCTCATGATAGCACATCACTACTCGAGCTACTCTACATAGCAGCCTACTGAATCGACCCAGTACTCCCATTGTGGATCTCTGATATCTCATCGGGAGGTCATCTATGTCAACATCTAGGATATCCAAGATCAACCTCTCTAGGTTTTCCTCTAGCTCCCTAGTGATATCATCACCCCATGGCACAAAGCGGGCTCCAACTCGCCTATCCAATGGAGATGCTCCTCCAAGTCATGCTGCTACCACATCTGCATGAGAATATACAGGTCTCATCACTTAACATAAAAAATATAAAACATTAAAAAAATAAAAAAACATTTTCACCATTTTAGGGTTTCTTGCTTCTCACCGATGTCACCCCACTGTCCGCTAGGTGGGAGTGGTAGGTCAGGATCTCTGGTGAAGTCTGTGCCTACATAAGCATAATCCTTGACCATGAGGATATGATCTCATAGCCATCTGAAGAATGGATCACCGAATTCCACCCTTTCCCTACCCTCTCCTATGCGAGCCATGACCTGGACCCACCTCAGCATACGAGGCTCCCGTGCTCTCAAACTCCGGAAGACCACCTAAGGTCTCATCTATGGAACCCGTTCGAGGAAGAAGCAGGCTAAATTGGAACCAAGGCTAAACTGCTTTATCTCTCCCTGCCGACACTTAGTCAGTTGATCCTTGAATATTGGAAGCATGGCTTCCGCCCAGTTGAACACCGTGGGTGCCATGGCCTCTATGGCATACATCATGTGTGCCCTAGAATCCTGGTGCATGCCTTGACTCCCAGCCACCCTCTGCATGGTAAATAGGACATTCCATAGGGCCCTATCTGTCACTACTTTGATGGGGATCTTCTTCCCCGATTTATCTGTCCTTGGTGCACAGTGGCGATCTATGAGCTCTCGAGTGGTAATATCCCCTCCACAGGATCTTGTCAGTGAGATGGGGGCACCCCATATCGAGAGACCTATCAAGAAGTAGATGTCCTCTACTTCCATCGTAAGGATATGGCCCCCCACCTCGAAATACTGCTACTCTAGATTCCACATCTGCAGTATGTGTTCCAGTAACCGCTCATGTGACACCATGATTGGGGTCCGGAAGAACTTCAGGAGCCCACAGTCCCGTAATGCGGAAATACAACCCGCATTTCTCTTAGCAATAACATCCTCATTGTCATGTGTTCTTTCTTTCCATATCACCATGTTTTGAGCAACCTATACCTACCAAAAACAATAATGGTATGCATTAGAATCACCCTTAATCATTAAAAATCAAAGGAATGAATTTATTTTGCTTATACTATTAGTTTAAGTTCTCCACGACCGGCACTGCCTATGCACCATTAGAGATAGGCGGTGGCATCGCTTATCCACTGTGTTATTTGCAGGGTTCTAGCGTGGTACCGCGTATCCCGCAAGGGGTAGCCATGGTGCCCGCTTTTAAGGTTTTAAGGCTCGCCATATGAGCCCAAAACCCCTCCAAGTCTCAAAATAAATGCTATGAAATGAAATAGAAGGGTCTTAGTTGTTACCTGCAACTGACAATGCTGAAAACAGACGGTGGAAACTCCCAATATTAGCTGTGAAAGATCTATCTAAGAAAATGCTCCAAGTACTCTCTGCTATAGGTAAATAGTGAAATGATTTGATTTTTTACTATTTACATGACTTATATAGGCATTTTTGGGTCTGACATAATATAGTTTTGATATAAAATCATATTTTAGTCAAAGTTTATCTGTCGTAGTCCCTTAATGCTAGTTATGAATGCATTTAACACTTGTTTCTGAGCCTATTGCAGGATAAGAGAACTATAATAAGAATCTTTGGAAAGTTTGTTAATGGCTTTTTCGCACTTTCATAAAATGGAAAAGGTCAATGAGCGTTTATTATGACACTTTGTCATGCTCCTTAAAATCTAGTATCAAAGGTCCAAGTCCATTTCAAGTTTCTTTCCAGGCTCGTAAAAATCAACATCGTGTAAAGAAGCGTCATGGAGTCTTCTTTTCACCTCTTTTTCAGGCTCCTTAAAAATGAAAAAGTCATCGAGTTTCTTTCTGATTCTTTCCAGGCTCATAAATAATGACATTGTGTAAAGAAACCTCATGGAGTTCTCTTTAAACTCTTTTAGGCTCCCTAAATACGAAAAAGATTGTTGAGCAATCTTGTCTTCTTCACGCTTGTTAAAGTATTTGAAGAGTCGTTCGTCCAACGGTAGGTTATCTATTTTTTGGTTCGGATAGGACTATTTATGAAAAAGGAACACTCCAGTCAATCATGACTGGAAGAGTTCTCTAAGGTATGATTTTACACTTTTTCTGGCCTTAGAGACTAAATCATATGAAAAAGGACCCCTTTGGAGTATTCTTCTGTATTCGTTCAGGCTCTCTAAACATGAACGATACTAAATTTTCTTTTAGTGGACTGGTTAAATTAAAAATTGAGAGACCCATTTTGGGAATGAACCCCTCCTTGCTCAGGTTCATGAAATATATGAGTCTGGACCTGTCTTTCGATAAGCTATATCGAGTGTTTGTTACCCTCTTTGAATTCATAAAATCGAAAAGAGGAACTCATCAATCATGATGGGGGAAATGGGAAGGGAATCATCTTGAAAATAATGGCACTTGTTTGTCGTTACCTTTGAACATGGCACTTGTCTGCACATCATGTCATTCAATTGGGTATTCATCTGATATCTGCGACGATCCACTTTCATGAGCCATGTCACTCTTTTAAGTCTTTCAAAAGAATGCATTGTCCACTGTCACATTGTGTGTTTGTCCTGTTCAGTCATGCTACCAAGTCTTTTTGTCGTGCCACCCGATGTTCAAAGGGGATCTAAAGAAGTTTTACCTCTACAGTCTACACAGTATTTGTGTCAGTATCTTTGAGTGAGTCTTATGGTTACTGCATTCACATCATTCCAGAACTATGTTCCTAGTTTTGTGTCGTCGATGTGGGACTCATCATGGCCCTCCTTCAATGAGAATTTTCCCATCAACATTAGCTCATCATCCAGGAAATAGTCCTAAAAACAATATTTAGTACCTTGAGATCTGTATGCCTTAATGACAGATTCTCTCACTCTCGACATAGGTTCACATCATTGGCCTTTGATCGATAGAATCGACTGGGTGTTCGACATCAAGACATCTATTCACACTCAGTAGATTGTACTAGGGTACCTTGGGAATCATTGACATTAATGGTGATTTCCCTTACACTTGTTAACGGTTCACATCATTAGCCGGTAATCAAGTGGTTTCTACCATGTTTGACTTCATATCATTGTAATCACATGGATAGAATCGTACTTTGTGGAGGACGAGATGAAGACTCTGGGTATTTGTTTAAAGTGCTCATTGCTTTTCCCCCAGGTTGCGATTCAGTTTTGTATATCTAGCATGGATCCACATTTGTATGGTCGTGGCTATGCTCAAATTTGCATCTGTATGACATAGATCTATGTTGTATGTCTAGTATCTATGTCCAAGTTTGAGTCCTTTATCACATGTATCTACACTGTATTCTAGTAGCCATGCTTGTTTATTCCTCTCATGGATCTACCTTGTATTGGTCTACAGCCATGAGTTTGGTTACTTGTGTCTATGAGTCAACATACTAATGTACTACAGATGCCTACTTGACGACATACTCCAATCGAGCCAACTTTTTCATCTCATGGTGACGACTTGTTCTCTCAAAGCTCTCGTTTATCGTATCCCTCTAAGACTCATGCTTTGGGGGGCATCCTGTTATACCAAAATCATGTCACCATCATGTGATAAGAACTTTGAATTACCTACTTGCCTTGAATCCCAGCTCTTGGAGTGGAAACTCATGGTTATTATCAATATTTCATGGAAATTCCTAGCACCGCGCTTCCTCTATTGTCTAGGAGCAGTACCTTGTTCGCACCGCCTACCCCCTGTTTCTCACAAGCAGTTCCACCGCTTATGGCCCTTTGTCCATAAGCATTTCTTACCAAAACTGCTCTATCATTGAAGGAGAAACATGGTACCCTGGGTAAAAAGGGAAAAAGAGAAGTTTCTCATGGCTTCTAGATGATAAGCCTTGTGTCCTCCCTTATCCCTACTATTGTGGGTTAGTTGAGCTCGAGATCCCTCATCCTAGGATCTTAGAGGCCACCTCACCCACTAATATCTCAACCTACCCTATCCATTAAGCCTTATAAATATGAGCTCATAGCCATGGTTAAGGGGGAGTACTCTTAAGGTATTTTTATTCTATTGGATTGATTACTTGGCCCAAGACCATTTGGGAGAGCATAGAGAGCTGGAGTCAAAGCTTTTAGGATGAGAATGCTTGGTTTCATGGAGATGCATGTCGACACTAAGGATTGGTTGTAAACTTCTTCATATTTCTATATTAATGCAAGTTGATTTATGTCCCACATATATTGTTGTTGTTTGATGTCACATGTATGTTGTTAGATTCCTTAGTCACTAACATAGATCAGTAGATTATATTATGGTGGTTTCGATATGTTTGTGTGTTGAAGCTTATTGCAGGTGCACAGGGTAACGATCGAAGCATTACATTCCAGGTATCTACGGTGTCTAGGGAGAGTCTTCAACCTCTATCCTCTATTTGTTCTGGCTATGAACCATTCATACCAGTGGAACACCTTGTTGTCCGCAAGAGGTGAAATATTCCAGCTAACAGACATTGTAGGTTAAAAATTATACTTAAAAGGAGATGGCCGAGGTCACATAATATTCATATGATCCCTCAAACAATAGTATCATATTATCATTAGGAGAATAGTTTCAATGGTATAATACAGGTCTGAAATACATAGGTTATTAATTCCAGTTCAAATTCCTTTTATCTTTTTAAGAATTGCATATAGTTGGAAGAGGTTATAATGATAACAATTCTTAATATTTAAAAGGATTATACAGGTTCTTGTAGGTTTTCTCTAGGACGTAGGACCTTAACCAATGTATTAATGAATTTTCAAACTTATGGAGAGCATATAGATTATATGCATTAACAAAGTATATTTCTTCTCATAATTACTCTAATATCCCTCGTTACCTAATTTATATGTCAATTAAGAAAGGAGATTTGTAAGGCATACCACCATAGAAATTTTAGCTCATATGATCTCCATAAGAAGAGAGATCATAAATCCAACCAAGATAAAATTGTTTGAATATTTCAAATGATCATAGATCAGCTTTGTAAGGAAAGAAAAAATAATAAGTTATATAATGATTCTAGTTATAGTTACAAATAGTAGATCGAAGTGAAAATATATATCTTGTGTAGAAGAATAAGAGAGTCTATGGAAATAGACTAATTTAGTACAGTTATTTTATCCTTATGGTATCCTTACTTATTGAGAGGGGACCTTGAATGAATATATAAAAGTAATTTGATCAAATAAGCGGTAAATCCACCTATGTATAATGCATGCAGTAGATACCGAGTAAAAATAATACTATGTTTGGATATTGTAACCTCAACATCTAACCTCAGACAAAATTAATGATCACATCCCTTATGTGGTAAGCTTATAAAATTGATTACTAGTGCACTTGAATACATTGAAACAAACTCAGTACTACCCCCATCCTTAATCTACAAATAAACATCACAATCAATGCATTATAAGCCATGGTTATTACATTATTTAGCTTCATGTCATCCACCACAATAGGCTAATATACATGGTAGAATTCATGTTAATTCATTAATTGGTGTCAATCATTTTCAGTTAGGGATGATGGTTAAGGGGATACTAGTTAAGGATAGATTAGATGAAATTATGGATCTTTATAGCCATCTTTTTCTCTGATCTAGCTACAAGATTGTCATGGCTCACTAATTCATATAACAAGTGCTGTAGGAATTATAAAAATTAAAGGTGTCATTTACATCATTAACACCTACATTACTAGGTATAATATACCTATAATTTGTTTGATAATTATAAAGAGATGGAGGGTTGACATTGTAGGTTAAAACTCATACTTATAAGGAGATGGGGGTCACATCATATTCATATGGTCCCTCAAACAAGTTATCAAATTATCATTAGGAGAATAGTTTCAATGGTATAATACAGGTATTAAATACATAGGTTATTAATGTTGGTTCAAATTCCTTTTATCTTTATAAGAATTGCAAATGGTTGGAAGAGGTTATAATGATAACAATTCTTAATATTTAAAAGGATTCTATAGGTTCTTGTAGTTTTTCTCCAGGTAGGACCTTAACCAATGTATTAATGAATTGTCAAACTTGTGGAGAGCATATAGATTATATGCATTAACACTGTATATTTATTCTCATAATTACTCTAATATCCCTCATTACCTAATTTATATGTCAATTAAGAAAGGAGATTTGTAAGGCATACCACCATAGAAATTTTAGCTCATATGATCTTCATAAGAAGAGAGATCATAAATCCAACCAAGAAAGAAACAAGATAAAATTGTTTGAATATTGCATATGATCATAGATCAACTTTGTAAGGCAAGAAAAAATAATGAGTCATATAATGATGCTAGTTATAGTTACAAATAGCAGATCAAAGAGAAAATATATATCTTGTGTGGAAGCATAAGAGAGTCTATGGAAATAGACTAATTTATTACAGTTATTTTATCCTTATGGTATCCTTACTTATTGAGAGGGGACCTTCAATGAATATACATAAGTAATTTGATCAAGTAAGCGGTAAATCCACCAATGTATAAATCAATGCAGTACATATCGAGTAAAAATAATACTATGTTTGGATATTGTAACCTCAGCATCTAACCTCAGATCAAATTAATGATCACATCCCTTATGTGGTAAGCTTATAAAATTGATTACTAGTGCACTTGAATACATTGAAACAAACTCACTGCCCCCATCCTTCTACAAATATACATCACAATCAATGCTTTGTAAGCCATGGTTATTACATTTTTTAACTTCATGTCAGCCACCACAATAGGCTAATATATATGGTCGATTTCATGGTATACCCTCTCAGTAGGCTAATATACATGGTCGATTTCCATTTTCCTTGTGAAATCAATTCACCAAAGGATTATTAATGTAAGTATGAATATTTGGTTGATCACAACCATTTTCCTTCACATGCTCCAGTACTAGTGCAAGATAAATGACAACTCTGCCTCCTTTGAAATTATGTCCATTATTCAAGGTAGTATATGTTACTTCATTAATTGGTGTCAATCATTTTCAGTTAGGGATGATGGTTAGGGGAATACTAGTTAAGGATAGATTAGATGAAATTTTGGATCTATATAGCCATCTTTTTCTCTGATCTAGCTACAAGATTGTCATGGTTCACTAATTCATATAACAAGTGTTAATGTAGGAATTAGAAAAATTAAAGGTGTCATTTCCATCATTAACACCTACATTACTAGGTATAATATACCTTTAATTTGTTTGATAATTATAAAGAGATGGAGGGTTGACATTGTAGGTTAAAAATTACACTTAGAAGGAGATGGGGGTCACATCATATTCATATGGTCCATCAAACAAGTTATCAGATTATCATTAGGAGAATAGTTTCAATGGTATAATATAGGTATGAAATACATAGGTTATTAATGCCGGTTCAAAATCCTTTTATCTTTATAAGAATTGCGTATGGTTGGGAGAGGTTATAATGATAAAAATTCTGAATATTTAAAAGGATTATATAGGTCGTTCTTGTAGGTTTTCTCCAGGTAGGACCTTAACCAATGTATTAATGAATTTTCAAACTTATGGAGAGAATATAGATTATATGCATTAACACCATATATTTCTTCTCATAATTACTCTAATATCTGTAGGTATAAATGAAGAAGATACCTACTAGAAATAGTAATATGTTTGGATGTAAACTCAACATCTAACCTCAAATGAAAATGAAATCCCTTATGTGGTAAGGTAAAATTGATTACTAGTGCACTTGAATCTATTGAAACAAACTCATTGTCCGTGTCCTTATAAAAATAAATCTCACATTCAATGCCTTAGAAGCCATGCTTATTACATTATTTAACTTCATTTCATCCACCACAATAGGATAATATTGCATTTCCTTTTGATGCATTTCTTTGGTTCCCTCCTTCCTTCCTTTGGTCCACCTACATGACTCCTAGTACCAGGGTCCTTCCCCTTTTCATTGAAAACCTTTAGAAGAAAACTCGGGTGTTTTTGCTATCTATACCAAAAAAAGGGGAAATTAAATTTACCAAAAAGAAACAAAAAATGAAATTAAAAAAAGAAAAAAAGGGACCCCTAACATAACTTTTCACATTTTATCTCCCGTGAATATGTCACGTCCCCATGCCTCCGACCGGTGAGGAGGACGCAACCCAAGATTTGACCACCCGGGCTAAGAGCCCATGATCATGTGAATTCATAAAATAGCATGCTGATATGCTGAAATAAAATGCATTGAAGTAGAAAATGCATATATGCAATTGTTTATCATACACAGTGGAAGAAACATGCATTCATACAAGCATGTTCATGTCATAATAATTAACAGAAAGTATGGTTGCAGAAGTAAAAATGGACAAGATCACTTATCTTATGATGAACTCGTTCTGTAACCAGCTACGTCGCTGCAACGTTCCACCCAACCATAGGCCAGCGTGCTCCTTAATCTCTCAGCAACGCTGCCACCCCTGAGCTGGGCATGATTCTCCAAGGAATAAGGGAACTAGCAGGCTTACACATAGCCAAGGATATACCAAACACAGCCAAGCCAACACAGTTGGGTTTATCAGGCCATCAAGGAGTTGGGAAAGGCTAAATGCTAAGCTGGTGGGCTCATTGCAGAGCCAGGAACACCTACACTAGAACTAGCCTGACTTCTAAAACACCCACACACACCCAACACAAGGAATCAATCCCTTCTCTGCTACATAGTCCCTCAGGCCCTGCATTCCCTTCCAGTGCTATTCAGGGGTTGTGGAGAAGAAATCCAGCCCTCTAGCTCTTTCTATGTGGTTTCCAACACCAGGTTTATCAAGCAAACCAAGCCCCCATCCCTTCTCCCAATACAGTCCGAAGACCCACCATTGCACGCATTCAATCAATCAGCTGTTACAGCTTAACAGGGGGAAAATAATTCCAAACCATCTACAGCAGACCCAAAAAATAACAGCAGACACAGCTCTTGGAATGGAGAAATTAACAGTCCCAAAATGTATCAGCATACATTACCAATGACGTGGGGAACAACGACCCATTTTTCACAGCCAAAGCTGCTAGGGAAAACGTACGCAGACCGCACTGGGGATGAATTTACAGTCTCAGGACTGGTGCGTGAACAACCACAATGCAATACCCACAATTCAGCCTGTGAGTAAAGGACGGAGCCACACCATCCTCAGATACGCAGGGAAAAACTGCGTGGGTAGAACCCAGGAAAATCCTGTGCGAGGGAAGAATGAATAGACTTCCGCTCCTGCGTGAACATAAAAAAACTCCGCCTATGCACGCGTAGATGAAAAAACAAAGCGAGAGAGCATAGTGGATATTGCGTGAGCATATTTTCACAGTCGTGGGAGAGTGGAAAAATGTCTGCAGGAATTGCCTCTTTTTTCCAACGTGAGGTTCCTTGCTGGTGGAGTGTGCGTGTGGGCAAGGACTGACAGTCCCGCCACACCCGCTTCCAGCCATAACAGCCTCAACTACCAGCAGTAATTTTAATGAAAGTGGTTGGGATAAAAACAAGGTAAGAAGAGACATGGATTTTCACCCCATTTGCCAAGGTTTGACAAATTCCCCCACATCCTTATCCTTGTGAAAATCATGCCCCTTTCGATTTAGTTTCCACGGCCGTAGATGGTTGTGTTTATTTTAATTATAGATGCATATTTACATGATGATAAACTCAAAACGTATGCCGCATGCCCCGATATACCATCGGTGACAAGTTTAAATCCAAAACATAGCATAACCGATCAATGGTGGAGCCTTGGCCTTTAGCTCCACACCATGATCACATACAATATATACATCATATACATCTAATGCAACGGGGTCAAAATCGGGTTGTTAGATTCCCCTCCCCTTTCAATAGCACTGTCCTCAGTGCTTCACAAAATTTGAACAAAATGCTACACTAGTATCGCCTCGGTGTTCCGCAAAATTGAACAAAAATGGATGTGCCAATCACATGGCATCCTCCAGCTCCCACGTAGCCTCTTCAGGTCCGTAGTGCTCCATTTGCACCTTTACCTGACCTATGGCTCGGTTCTGGAGCATTGTGACCTTCCTTTCGAGGATGCGCATTGGCTCGATTCGAAACTCTCCCTCGGGTTCCACCTGAATCACATCCCAATTTATCACGTGGTTAGGATCATGTACATATCTATTAAGCAAAGAAACATGAAAAACATTATGAGCCCTAGTGCTAGCAGGCAATGCAAGTCTATATGCAACAGGCCCTATTCTTTCAAGCACTTCAAACGGCCCACAATATATTGGTGACAACTTGGCACAACTTCCAAGCTTCAAGGCACTCTTCCTTGCCCTCACCCTGAGGTAAACATGATCCCCAACACTAAATTCCCTGTTCACTCTATGCTTATTTGCATATATTTTCTGTCTGTCCTATGCTGCCTTCATATTCTGTCTGATCTTTACAACCTCTTGTTCCATCTCCTTGACCAATTCTGGCCCAAGCACAATCCTGTTCATTGGATTATCCCAAGTCACCGATGTCCTACACCTTCTTCCATACAAAGCTTCATACGGATTCATCCCGAAGGATGCCTGATGTCCATTGTTGTAAGAAAATTCTACCAAGTGTAAGTAATCTTCCCACTTGGTTGGTTTGTCCATCACGTACATGCGAAGCATGTATTCAAGCACCTGATTAACTCTCTCTGTCTGACCATCTGTCTGAGGATGGTATGCAATGCTGAAGTTTAGTTTTGTTCCCAAATCTGCAAACAACCCCTTCCAAAAGTTGGAAGTGAACTTGACATCTCTGTCAGAGACTATTGCCTTTGGCAATCCATGAAATTTGAATATCTCCTTCATGAAGATATTTGCAATGTCGTCAGTCTTATGAGTAGACTTCACTGGTATAAAATGTGTTGCCTTAGTCATATTGTCTACCACAACCATGATAGAATCATGTTGTCTCCAACTCATTGGCAACCCTGTAATAAAATCCATGAAAATAACTTCCCATTTCCATTCCGGAACTGGCAAAGGCTGCAACAAGCCTGCTAGATGTTGATGCTCAACCTTCACCTGCTGACATTTCATACACCTCGAAATGTACTTGGCCATATCCCTTTTCATTCCTGGCCAAAAGTACTGCTTTCTAGCTGTAGCAATTGTCTTCTGATATCCTGGGTGACCAGAATACGGAGCTTGATGGATCTCATCCATAACAAATCTCCTCAAATATGCTACATCTAGAATATAAATTCTACCTTTATAAGTGAGAATCCCATCTTCTCCCAATTTATATCCCTCATACCTCTTCTCAAGACTTTGCTGCTACAATTTGTCTTTTACCTGCTCATACAATTCATCTCCAGCAGCATGACTAACAATCTGCTACCTCAAATCCGATTGGCAAATACTAAGAGATACCACATTCATTTCCTGCACCTTTCTGCTGAGTGCATCAACTACCTTATTTTCTTTTCCCTTTATGTGCTTGATTTCAAAATCAAACTCACATAAAAACTCTAGCCATCTTGCTTTCCTAGCATTCAAAGTAGGCTGATCAAACAAATACTTCAGACCATAGTGGTCTGTTCTGAGCTCAAATCCCCTGCCCATCAAGTAATGTCTCCACATCTTGAGAGCATGTACTATGGCTGCAAGCTCTAGATCATGAGTGGCATAGTTCTTCTCATGCTCCTTCAGCTTTCTTGACTCATAACATATCACGTGGTTGTCATGCATAAGGACTCCTCCAAGCCCTTGTCCGCATGCATTGGTACACACCACAAAATCTTTATCTGGATCTACAACCTTCAATACTGGTGCACTGGTGAGAAGACTCTTCAACTGCTGGAAGCTTTCTTCACACCTCGATGTCCATTCGAACTTCATCCCCTTCTTTTGCAAAGAAGTGATGGCATGTGCAACTTTGGAGAATCCTTCAGTGAATCTCCTATAGTATCCTGCAAGTCCCATAAAAGATCTTACATTTGTCACATTTCTTGGAGTAGGCCAATTCATAATGGCTTCAATATTTTCAGGGTCCACAAATATACCCTCCTTTGAGATAATGTGACCCAAATACTAAATTCTATCTCTATAGAAGTCACACTTGCTCAGTTTTGCATACAATTGGTGTTCCCTGAGCAATTTCAATGTCAATCTCAAATGCTCTTCATGCTCTTCCTCATTCTTGGAATAAACAAGAATGTCATCAAGGAAAACAAGAACAAACTTGTCCAAATACCTGCTGAAGACACTATTCATAAGGAACATAAATGTAGCTGGTGCATTTGTGAGACCAAATGGTACCACTACAAACTCATAATGTCCATACCTTGTCCTGAAGGCGGTCTTATGAATGTCTTCATCCTTGATTCTCACCTGATGGTAACCAGACCTCAAGTCAATCTTGAAAAACACCCTTGCTCCTCTCATTTGATCAAAGAGGTCATCAATCCTAGGAAAAGGATATTTATTCTTCACATTAACCTTGTTCAACTGTCTGTAATCAATACATAACCTGAGTGTACCATCTTTCTTCTTTACAAACAGAACTAGTGCTCCCCAAGGAGACACACTCAGCTGAATATACTTCTTTTCCAACAATTCCTGTAGTTGCATCTTCAACTCTAGCATCTCTAGTGTACTCATCCTGTAGGCTGCCTTGGACACTGGTGCTACTCCTGGCACAAGTTCAATAGTGAAATCAATGCCCCGCTTTGGAGGAAGCCCTAGAATCTCATCAGGAAACACATCCCTGAATTCCTGTAACACTTGATAGTCCTCCAACCTAGGATTTTCATCCCCTGATGTCTCCAAAATATGAGCTGCATACAATTGGAAACCCTTCCTACCGAACTTCTTTAACTGCATTGCTGAAACCTGCCATACTGAAATCACCTTTGGAATACCTCTCACAACTACTAGGTTCCCTTATTCATTCATGCATTCAAAAGTCTTATTGTAATAGTCAAGCCTCACTCTGTGAGCTTCTAACCAATCCATTCCAATGAGAACATCATAGGAACCAAGCGGTAGAACATTCAGATCTACACAAGTGACCAATCCATCCATGACCAATGGACATTTCTCTACCACTTCACTGACCTTTCTCTTAGTTCCAGTGGCTAGTTGAACTAACCAAGATTTCCTATGCTTTACTTTCTTAAAAGCACAAATCTCCACTACTCTAGGAGTAATGTAACTGTGAGTAGAACCAGGGTCAATCAAAATAGAAACAGATTGCTCAACAATCTTACCTGCTACTTCAACCACAGTTGATTGGTGATTTTCCTGGAGGTCCTCTAGTGCTGCATAAATCCTAGGGACTGCCCTTGCTACTTGACCCACTATTTCTGCTTCTTGAATGTTATAAGTTGGTCTTGCACTCTCATTCTTGAGTGGACAATTTTTGTGCATGTGGGGTCCTCCACATTTCCAACATTGAAGTGGCCCTCTATTCTGTTGTGGATCTTTAGGATTTTCTCCTGTCACTCCAACCGGCTTACTCACAGCTTGGGATGGCTGCTTCTGCTGATTCCTGAAATTTGAAGGTTTGAAGCCTTTCTTCCTTTGGTCAAACTTCTCATTCTTCTTGTCCTTCCATGCCTTATGGTAATCTGGCTTACCTTTGCTTTTCTCATAGCAATACTTAGCCTTCCTTATTGCTTCTTCAAGAGTTCTAGGTTCATAAAACTCAATTCTATCTTTGTAAGACTGAGGTAGTCCACTCAGAAAACACTGGACCTTCACCTTTTCATCTCTGATGTACCGGACATACCTTAACATCTCCAAAAACTTATTTGCATACTCTTCCATGGTCTGTTGTCCCAATCTCAGCTCATGGAACTCCTTAATCTTGTCATCATAATACCTGTCAGAGAGGTATTTCTGCTTGAAATACTTCTTGAACTGTTTCCACTTAAGTCTCCTTTCACTGATCCTCTTCACTTGCTTGAAGTGTTCCCACCAAATGGATGCTCTTCCATTTAGATTGAATATGGCAACTCTTGCCTTCATGTTTCCTGAATAATCATGCACTTAAAAGTACTTCTTTATCCCAATAATCCAAGCTTCAGCCTCTTGTCCAGTCTTTACCTCACCATCAAATGTAGGAGGTTTAGCTTTCTTAAATTCATCCCGAGAGCAATCCCTATGGTGTCTCTTCATTTTCTTTTTATGAGAAGAAGAACTTGAATCCCCGCTGGATTCTTCAGAATCAGATGATCCACTAGAAGTCCTTCTCCTTCTCCTAGTACTACTCTTACTGCCTTCTAGTCTTGCTGTACCTCGTCCAGAATCTATCTTTCTTTGCAAGTCTATCAAGCTTTGCAACATTGCAGCATTCAACTGATGCTGCTCTTCCTAGGCTTTAATCAACCTTCTCATAGTGGCTGCAACATCTGACGGTGTCTCTTGGAATCTCCTTCCATTAGATTCTATGTCATCATTTCTATTGCGGACATTTTCTCCCATGGCATCTTCCGCTCGCTCGTAAGAATCCCGAGCATCATACCCATCATGGGTTCTCATAACTAAACTACCACTTACTTACCAAAATATACTTCCTGGAATATTTCCGTGGAAGGTGATTATGATTCTGCAAACGTGTTAATAACACAATTGTTAGATGCATAACACTGATATAAATCATAATCACTTACCTTCTTCGGGAATAACCATAAAATAACCATTTGCCCAAACACACAAAATTTTATTCATCAAATAACGTCTATCTGAGGGGGATGACGGGGGTCAAGGGGGCTTGCCCCCTTGTGGCAGCGCCCTCGTTTTTTTTTTTTTGTAAATCATTGTTTTTCGTGCAATCTGGCGCATAAGATCGCTACCACTTTCTCATTTTCCAGCCCTGAAAATTCACTGAAAAACAGCTTAAAAATCCCTCTGAAAACAGTCAAAATCTGCTAAGAAATCCCATGGGAAATTCAAAATTTCCTTGCACAGAATCGTCTCTCGGAACCACTAATTGTTCCCTAGAATCGGCTCTCGGCTGTCTTTCCACATCAGAAGTCTTAACGCTTTCGCTTCCGCAACGGCGGCACATGAACCACTTTCTCTTCCGATTGGTGAACTAAATTTTTGACTGGCATCGGCGTCAGCAGTCTTTCTCATTAGAAGACTTAGTGCTTTTGCTTCCACAACAGCGGCACACAAACCACTTTCTCTTATGATTGGTGAACTAAATTTTTGACTGGCATCGGCGTCAGCAGTCTTTCTCATCGGAAGACTTAGCGCTTTCGCTTCCGCAACGGCGACACATGAACCACTTTCTCTTCCAATTGGTGAACTAACTTTTTGACTGGCATCGGCGTTGGCAGTCTTTCTCATCGGAAGACTTAGCACTTTCGCTTACGCAATGGCGGCACACAAATCACTTTCTCTTCCGATTGGTGAACTAACTTTTTGACTGGCATCGGCGTCGGCATTCTTTCTCATCGGAATACTTAGCGCTTTCGCTTCCGCAACAGTGGCACACGAACCACTTTCTCTTTCGATTGGTGAACTAACTTTTTGACTAGCATCGGCGTCGGTAGTCTTTCTCATCGGAAGACTTAGCGCTTTCGCTTCCGCAACAACGGCACACGAACCACTTTCTCCTCCAACAGTCAATGATTTCCGCCTTAGAAAATTTCAACTTCCGGCGTCGGCTGTCCTTCTCCTCAGCCAGCTAGTGTCTTTGGCTTCCACAACGGCAGATGCTCAATCACTTTCTCTGCTGATCGACGTCAAATCACTTGGAAAATTCCCGCGATTTTCTTTCCAATGGCTCTCCATCGAGCAGGCTTCCCTCTAACTCTTTCACAATGGTGGAAGTCCGCCTCACTAACTCTTCCGCAACGGCGGAAGTCAATTCCGCTAACTGTTCTGACGGGGAACACTTAGACAGATTTTTTTTGTGGTTTTCTTCAAACTGTTCCGTCGGGCATGCTTCCGCTACATCGGAAGTCCTTCCACTTAACTCTTCCGCAACGGCGGAAGTCACTTCCGCTAGTGGCCCGACTGTTCAACACTTACACCATTTTCTGAATTTTACAGTCTAATTTCTACTAGGAAGAAAGGAATACTACCTCTGTCACTGCCTCCTTCATGGCTCATGCAGGCTCATGCTGCAACATGAGCCCGGATACCACACTATCACCTCCCCATGCCTCCGACCGGCGAGGAGGACACAACCCAAGCTTTGACCACCCGGGCTAAGAGCCCATGATCATGTGAATTTATAAAATAACATGCTGATATGCTGAAATAAAATGCATTGAAGTAGAAAATGCATATATGCAATTGCTTATCATACACAGTGGAAGAAACATTCATTCATACAAGCATGTTCATCTCATAATAATTAACAGAAAGTATGGTTGCAGAAGTAAAAATGGACAAGATCACTTATCTTATGATGAACTCGTTCCGCAACCAGCTACGTCGCTGCAACGTTCCACCCAACCATAGGCCAGCGTGCTCCTTAATCTCTCAGCAAAGCTGCCACCCCCGAGCTGGGCATGATTCTCCAAGGAATAAGGGAAATAGCAGGCTTACACATATCCAAGGATATACCAAACACAGCCAAGCCAACACAGTTGGGTTTATCAGGCCATCAAGGAGTTGGGAAAGGCTAAATGCTAAGCTGGTGGGCTCATTACAGAGCCAGGAACACCTACACTAGAACTAGCCTGACTTCTAAAACACCCACACACACCCAACACAAGGAATCAGTCCCTTCTCTGCTACACAGTCCCTCAGGCCCTACATTCCCTCCCAGTGCTATTCAAGGGTTGTGGAGAAGAAAGCCAGCCCTCTAGCTCTGTCTGTGTGGTTTCCAACACCAGGTTTATCAAGCAAACCAAGCCCCCATCCCTTCTCCCAATACAGTCTGAAGACCCACCATTGCACGCATGTAATAAATCAGTTGTTACAGCTTAACAGGGGGAAAACAATTCCAAACCATCTACAGCAGACCCAAAACATAATAGCAGACACAACTCTTGGCATGGAGAAATTAACAGTCCCGAAATGTATCAGCATACATTACAACCGATGTGGGGAATAATGACCCATTTTGCATAGCCAAAGCTGTTGGGGAAAACGTACACAGACCGCACTGGAGACGAATTTACAGTCTCACGACTGGTGCGTGAACAACCACAATGCAGTACCCACAATTCATCCCGTGAGTAAAGGACGGAGCCACACCATCCTCAGATCCGTAGGGAAAAACTGTGTGGGTAAAACCCAGGAAAATCCTGTGCGAGGGAAGAACGAACATACTTCCGCTCCTGCGTGAACGTAAAACAGCTCCGCATATGCACGCGTGGATGAACAAACACAGCAAGAGAGCATAGTGGAGAGTGCATGAGCATTTTTGCACAGTCGTGGGAGAGTGGAAAAATGTCTGCGGGAATTGCCTCTTTTTTCCAACATGAGGTTCCTTGCTGGTGGAGTGTGCGTGTGGGCAAGGACTGACAGTCCTGCCACACCCACTTCCAGCCATAACAGCCTCAACTACCAGCAGTAATTTTAATGAAAGTGGTTGGGATAAAAACAAGGTAAGAAGACACATGGATTTTCACCCCATTTGCCAAGGTTTGACAAATTCCCCCACATCCTTATCCTTGTGAAAATCATGCCCCTTTCAATTTAGTTGCCGCGACCGTAGCTGGTTGTGTTTATTTTAATTATAGATGCATATTTACATGATGATAAACTCAAAACGTATGCCGCATGCCCCGATATACCATCGGTGACAAGTTTAAATCCAAATCATAGCATAACCGATCAATGGTGGGGCCTTGGCCTTTAGCTCCACACCATGATCACTTACAATATATACATCATATACATCTAATGCAACGGGGTCAAAACCGGGTTGTTACAGAATAGTTTTGTCGAGAAAGGGCAGTGTTTTATTTTTGCACAGGCCAACATTTACTTGCTTTGATTCTGGTATTCAACACCACGAAAGCTGAAGCTAAGCTGTTGGGATATATTGAGGTGGTCCGCATGAGGTGAACTATGTGAGGTGTAACTTAAGTTTCACTGCATTCTTGTTTTGCGTTCTTTATTAATAGAAATCAAAATAGTGGTTCCTATGCTATAAAATTTTAAAAATTCTATAAAGAATTTGGTTTCCTCTAGGGCTGACTGTGGATTGTGGTGGCTCTTGCTAGTTGAGTCATGGACTGTTTGACATTTATTTAGTTGGTTTGTGATTGTCTTGTGAGAACTAGAGTTGGACTGCACTTTCCCACTGCTGCAAGACCGTTACCGTTTTCATCTTTGGGGTTTCCTGTGTAAACCTTGTCCTACTTGCAGCCTCTAAGGGTAAGGGGTCTTCACTCTTGGAGAATGAGATATCTTGTTGGCTACTTGTTGGCACCCCAACAACTCTCCTTGAATTTTGTAAATAAAGAGGCCCCATTTATAATATTTTGATTTTACTTTTCTCCCATCTTATCTTGATCTGGTAGGTGATTACATGGTCTTCTCACTCTTGATGATGCCTTTCTTCGACTTGGATTTTATGGAATATAGTGAAATAGGATTATGTTTTCTCAAGTGTTCAGCTTTAAGTACTTCATAGTTGATGCTTATGATGTTTTTCATGCGATAATAGCTTTGTGACTTTATGTTGGAGCAAGTAGTCAAAATTCATAATTTTTTCATTTTATTACATCATTTGTCTAATTGCTTTGCCGATGAGTTATCATTTCGTCATTTCAATCTCTGGGTCTCCTAGTTGCTAATTGCACACTCTCATTGGACCATAGTCAAGTTAATTGTATATAATTCAATTATCTTGATCTTACAACAGTAGTGTGAAAATTGGCCTTTATTTCATCATAACAGTTTTTCGGCTGGTCAAAATATTTTAATTAAAAGCTCAATTTAGAAGTCTCAATCTTCATCTTACTAGACTACATATTAAAAATGGGATTGAGCTCTTGGTTTCAATTTCAAGTGATTTATCTAACTCTACACGCCTTATAAATTTAAATATACATTATGTGTCTTGGAATATGATCATATTATAAAGTGTGTATGGAATTTGATAAGAAAGAAGCCAACTTTTATTTAACTTTGCACGTGACACTTTGCAAATTGAGAAATTATTTTTAGTTTTATTTTTTTTATTTTATCATTATTTTAACTAAAATTATTTCTTCGGAAAGCAAACACATCTCTTGATTTTGCTTATGGTAGTAGTATTGGAATCCATGTGTATATTTTCTTATTTGCTTTATTATATAGATTCCAAATCTAATTTGTGAGGTGTAAGTTAACTAAAGTACCATTATATTCTATTTTACAAAAAAATTTACATGGAATTGCACAGTATATTATAAAGTAACTTTGGTCCCAAATACATGGATTTTCATGTGAAAGAAATATGTCGAGCTTGGAGAGATCATGTACATTAATTAACCACTTTACAAATTTTTAATAAGGTAAGATCATTTCTTATCTTACACCAAGAATTGCTACTCTATCATTGTGAGGAGTGCTTCCACGATCGCTAGCCAAGTAGAAGAAATGAATGCCACATGGAAAAATATTCTATCAAATCGTTGAATTGTTAAAGGATAAACGATGTAAAGTGCTGGAAGATCGAAAGTCATTTAAAATCCATGCAATTATTTTATTATAATTGCTATGTTGTTGAAACAACCATTTCATATTCTACGGAGATCGCAGTAAAGAGTTAACGCACCATCATTCTATCGATTAACTAGGCTATGATTTCTATGCCAAAAATTTAATGAGAATGCATTAACCCCACAAAATACTCGAAACAATTTGAAACGGTTTGCAGACTACCCATGTTGAGTTTGTTGTTGCTGATATCCGGTTTAATCCCAGTTTGTAGATTTTAACATAGTCAAAGGATATCATATCAATGAGTCATTTTGGGAGCAATTAATGAATCTACATTGAACTGGAACACATTGATTCCATCAAAACTCAACATAAAGAACTTTGAGAACAATTGAATAAAATAAGGATTAGAAATTACCAAACTGATCAAGGGAGAATATTCTTGTTATCTTACCATTTATCTTTCTGTTTTAGTTGCGTTTCGCCTGTGTAGATTATGTTTAATATATATGTATATTTTAATGTGCAGGTTCATTGATCTAAGGCACAAAGTATTGCAAAAGGAGAAGAAAATTCCATAGCTTACGGGCATCTTACTTCTGTATGGACGTTCACCCTAGATATTGTGAAAATGTATTGCTTGAAAGATATCTCGTGAAGGAGATAAGAAATGGAAGATCGTCGAATTTTCGTCATTATTCAACAGACGTTTTTATGCAACGAACTGCAAGAAAATGGTGGCAAAAATCAAAATTCCGAGACGTGGGTTTTTTGCAGAAAGGACTCATTTAGTAGATAGTGAGGAATTTCCTAAAAAAACATGAACCGTTTGGAATATTTGATGGGTTCTCTCGACATGTTTTCTCTAGTTGCGGCCTGCTAGGAGAGCCAGTTCGATTTCTGTGTTTTCCACTGTCTATTTAAGTGATAGTAGCATATTAAAAAAGGGAGTGCGAGGTAGAGCTTGAGAAGTTTTCTTTTTCGTTTTGTAAATGCAGCCACTAGGGGCAAAGTCTCTGCAGAATAGAGGAAGCTCTCTCTTTCTATATTCTAATTTTTATTTTGTAATCTTGTGGTTTGAAGTAGAAATGGAGATGTTGCTGCTAGGAGAATGGAGTTTGTACGTAAAATACTTATACTGAGATTTTAAATTATACACTTGTGGATTTTTTGAAAGGAGCTATCTCTTTCTTGTATTTCTCAGAGGCACTGTTTCATGAAACTGGTATCATTTCTAATTGTTGTTTTTTGAAACATATATCTATATAAATTTAGTATTTGACTTTCTTAGTTTAATGATACATTATCATACTTGGTTATGATTTTTGTATAAATCTATAAAGCTTACTTTAATCGCTCATTTCTATATTTGATGTTTAAAGTATTATATCTTTTATTTATTTAAGTGTTGCTTGATAAATAAATGATAGTAATATTGTCATTCACTAACTAATTGGTTAAAATATTTTGTATTTTAACAAATGTTTTAATATATAGTTGGTTAGTTATCAATATCATTCAAATATAGAAGTGTTGAATTTTAATTATCTTTTGATAAAGTATGATGTTTGAATAGTGAAGTTATTTTATTATTTCATTGTTGTTATCTCATAAATATTATAAAATCTGTCTATGTTATAGTTTTAATTCTGTTGAGTTTTCTCATTGACTTGAAATTGTTTCTTTTTAGATTTATACATCATCAATAGATAGTTAAATTTAATTAGTTACACTGGCTCTCAACTGAGATAGATTAATTTAGTTTTAGTTATGAAGTCTCTTAGGTGAGATAGATTAATTTAGTTTTAATTATAAAGTTTTCGCTTAGTTTAAATTCTAGCAGCTATTAAATAGGTTTTAGTTAGATTTAGCTTGTTTTATAATTTAGACAAGAAATCCAAAACATAAACAAAACATAATAATTTCCTTAATAAAGCAGAGTTAGATTGACTTAGATTTAGAAATTATGATTAGGACGATTTAGAGTTAGAAATCGACCTTAGAATTTAATTTTAAATAGTAGTTTAATTCAGGAAACATTTTTGCTGAATTTTTATATTCTCTTTAAGAGGATAAATTCAGCTAGTAGCAGGATACCATAACCTGCGAGGTTTTTCTATTTCAAACACACCAGGGACTGTTCTAAGTAACTTGTGTGGGCATAATCTCTGTAGTTGGCCTAGGTCAGAAAATCAGGCCAACAAATGGCGCTAGAAGGAGGGTCAATCAGCAAATAAGCCCTTTTGAGCTATTTCTTTTTAAATTTTGATCTATTTTAAAATGGCTCCTATTACTGTTTTAGAACATGCTTTCAGCATGTCTGGGCCTGCTGAAGGTATTTCTGAAAGTGCAATAAATCTCTTGAAAAGGTTAAGTTTTGATGGAGAAGGTAAAATGACTTCTTTGAAACATCTCACTGAATTTATATTTATTTGTAACCATGATCGTATAGTTTGTGAGAGCAGGATTTGCAAGCTTTTTACTATCAGAATCTGAGGCTGGTTCAAAATGTTACCAGCTAAATCCATTCATTCATGGAAACATTTCATGGAGTTGTTTATTGATGCGCATGAGGATTATAATTATCAAAAGTTGAGATATGAGATTGAAAATCTTCTCAAACAAGAAGGTGAATCTACTAGTACTTTCTTTTCAATATTTATGTCAATTCATTTTAGATTCCATGAGAAAGATCAACTTTCTGTAGAAGAAATAATAAAATTATTTTTATATCTTGATTCTTATGATCAAGTAAATAATGGTAAGCTTCAAATTGATGATATGCATGTTGATGATTGCATCACTTCATTAGTTAATATTGATTCAAGGTCTAATATTATTGATCCAAATTCTAACACTGAAATTGTTGAACATCAACAAATCTTAGAATCTTGTAGTATACAATTTCAGGAACAGAAGAATATGAATTCGACACTTATATTTAAAAATCATTCTCTTGTTCAAACAATTGTAATCGAAAAGGAATCAATGATTTCAGAACCTAAAACTAAATCTCTGAATGATAGTTGCATAAATCATGATTTTGCATTTTCTTCTTCTCAAATTGAGCGAAATTCTCTCATTCCTTCACAAAATATATCAATCAATCAGAATAAACACAATTATTTTCTTTTGAATCAGTTAATCAAGATTGTCCTATTAAAAGGGGAATATCTAATTTTTCACATTTGGAAAGTTATTGTGCTTGATATCCAGATCTATTTGCTGATTATAGTTCATGTCCATATACTAATATACAAACAAATTCTCCACTATGGTCAATTCCTATGCAAAGTGATTTGTTGTATAAGAATGAGGAAAATATTTCTATTCAAGATATTGACGATGAAAATAATTTTTTAAATATCGCTCATGAATCTCATGCATATGATAATATTAAAGAAGCTAAGTTAGAAGATAAAACCATTTCTTATAATGTTTTAGATTTTGGCGATACTAATCTTTTCAATTGTAAATTAATTGAGTTGTCAAAATCTCATGAATTTCAAAAGGAAAGTTCTCACTCTAAGGTAATGTCAAAATTTGATTTTCAATTCTATGATGACGATGTTTCCTTACAAAAGATATCCTCTACTTTAACTTCCCTTGAAACCATTGATCATAATCTCGACATGCCGCTTTTTTATTACTATCCTGATGAATTTTCTATCACACAGTCCATTGAATCTTCACAAGTTGTAGATGTCCTCCATTCTTCTTTTTATGATTCAATTTATTTTTGGTTGGAAGGATCATATCTTAAAAGGTTTCCATGTCCTATTTTTCTTCTTGTTTTCGATACAAGCTCTAATTTAATACTTTCTATTTTTCAATATGAAGCATTTCAATTCATATTATTAATATTTGATATGTTTTATTTTGCAGGATTACAAATGCTTCGATGGCTTCATTGGCTATTTCACTTTACTTAAATTTTCATTACAATTGATTTCTCTTGTACATAGTTAGGATTAGGTTTATTTTGTTTTCTTCATTTTTACTTTTGCTTGTTTTGAATAAATGCAGTTATGAAGATGATGCCAATTTCAAGAGGTGACACTTATCGATACATTCAGGGATGTTTTCTTTACCTTTGACTCTCTTGCTCATAATTATATTTATTTAAAATTTTCTTGTTAATTCATTTATCTTTTACTTTTTTGACTTAATTGAGAAAATGTTTAATACATTCTTATGATCATAAGCAGGAACTTTTAAGAAAATGAAGAATGTTGTTGCACATTAATACCAAAATATTTTGAGTTGTAATTGCATATATAATTAAGATTAAGTTTAAATTTGTTTATTTTTGGTTTGTTTTCTTTTTCTTATTAATAAGAGCGGCCTAACTTATTAAAACATCTTGCTTATTTTTAACAAATCCTTATGTCACAAATTATAGAGAAACATATTTTTTATTTTGTAGAAACTAATTCTCTCTTTTCATTTGTGATATAGCTATTTCATGTTTCTCCACTTAAGATGTTGATCTATTCAGGGCTGATTTTTTATTTTTTTGTTTGCATATATCCATTTTAGATCTCTTGCTTTGATCGGTTTTATTTTGTAAGTTAATAGAATTTTCTTTTGAGTGGTTCGCTTGTTTTCCAAAAAAGGGGTAAACTAATTTTAGCATATGGTGATCAAAACCATGTATTTATGTCAAGTATTTGATCGAAATCCTTTTTTGTTAAAGGGACATCATTATAAAGACACTCTTCTTTTGTCAAGATTCTAACCATAGTGAGATTAGTTTTGGCTTTGAAAAATTTATTATGGATCATATTGATGGATTGATTGAATTACTTGGCTATTATCTAGGATATTTATCTTTCAAAATGATTCTATAATGTAGATGAGTTTCTTTTCAAATGGATCATTCTCCCTAGATTGAAGTAAGTTAGGAATCATAAGTTATCTTTTAGACTTTTTTATGCCATCCTTTTCTCTTTAGTGGGCCATTTGGATCTGCTTCCCCATCCACTAAGTAATCTCTCTTGAGATTAACAATAATTTTAATATTATTCATTGTACATAACATTAACAAAATATAAGGGATTAACTAAAGAATGGGAGGTCTCATCACGAGCCGACCCATCATGATCATAAGCTCTGTTGAAGTGACATTACCGCATCTAGTTACCAAGCCAGGGTGATGGCTCTTAGTCATTTGATTAGGAGAAAGGAGGTCTCATCACAAGCTGGCCTTTTCATTTTTCGGCAGTTCTTATGAATGATGCTAGCAGCATCTGGTTACCAAGCCAAGGTAGTATTCTTCAGTTAATGTCTTTATTTATTATGTCCAAAAAAAACAAAAAAAATTATCTATATCTAGTGGATGGGATAAAGCATCTAAGTAAGGTTAACAGGTTTATCCTGTGGTATTGAGGTCATACCTATATACTACGTGTTCTTTGACTTGTTTTGGTTAAGAGAAACTGATTCCTTGGAAAATTTTCTTTCTGCATTTGTAGAATAATCATTTATCTTTATAAGATTTTGGATAATGGTCGAGATAGTTTGATTGATTTTGAAATTTTTGTTTCAATCTTTACATATATAAGCCAATGGAAGGATTAAGTTATGTGATTGGGAAATTGACATTTGAAGAGGCCTTTATCATTATTTCTCTTATATTATTTAAGATTCAGAATTATTTTGTAGAGATAAATGGTTCGCCCAGAATGTCACCATTTGTTGGAACCCCAAAAACTCTCCTTGAATTTTGTAAATAAAGAGGCCCCATTTATAATATTTTGATTTTACTTTTCTCCCATCTTATCTTGATCTGGTAGGTGATTACATGGTCTTCTCACTCTTGATGATTCCTTTCTTCGACTTGGATTTTATGGAAGATGATGAAATAGGATTATGTTTTCTCATTTGTTCGGCTTTAAGTTCTTCATAGTTGATGGTTCTGATGTTTTTTCATGCAATAATAGCTTTGTGACCTTATGTTGGAGCAAGTAGTCAAAATTCATAATTTTTTCATTTTATTACATCATTTGGTTAATTTCTTTACCGACGAGTTATCATTTTGTCGTTTCAATCTCTGGGTCTCCTAGTTGCTAATCGCACACTCATATTGGACCATAGTCAAGTTAATTGTATATAATTCAATTACCTTGATCTTACAACCACAGTGTGAAAATTGGCCTTTATTTCATCATAATAGTTTTTCGGTTGGTCAAAATATTTTAATTAAAAGATCAATTTAGAAGTCTCAATTTTCATCTTACTAGACTACATATTAAAAATGGGATTGAGCTCTTGGTTTCAATTTCAAGTGATTTATCTAACTCTACACACCTTATAAATTTAAATATACATTATGTGTCTTGGAATATGATCATATTATAAAGTGTGTATGGAATTTGATAATAAAGAAGCCAACTTTTATTCAACTTTGCACGTGACACTTTGGAAATTGAGAAATGATTTTTAGTTTTATTTTTTTATTTTATCATTATTTTAACTAAAATTAATTCTTTGGAAAGCAAACACATCTCTTGATTTTGCTTATGGTAGTAATATTGGAATCCATGTGTAGATTTTCTTATTTGCTTTATTATATAGATTCCAAATCTAATTTGTGAGGTGTAAGTTAACTAAAGTACCATTATATTTTATTTTGCAATAAATTTTGCGTGGAATTGCACAATATATTATAAAGTAACTTTGGTCCCAAATACATGGATTTTCAGGTGAAAGTAATCTGTCGAGCTTACAGATACCAGAGATCGTGTACATTAATTCACCACTTTACAAATTTTTAATAAGGTAAGATCATTTCTTATCTTACACCAAGAATTGCTACTCTATCATTGTGAGGAATGCTTCCACGATCGCTAGCCAAGCAGAAGAAATGAATGCCACATGGAAAAATATTCTAACAAATCGTTGAATTGTTGAAGGATAAACGATGTAAAGAGCTGGAAGACCAAAATTCATTTAAAAGCCATGCAATTATTTTATTATAATTTCTATGTTGTTGAAACAACCATTTCATATTCTATGGAGATCACAGTAAAGAGTTAACACACCATCATTCTATCGATTAACTAGGCTATGATTTCTATGCCATAAATTTAATGAGAAGGCGTTAGCCCCACAAAATACTCGAAACAATTTGAAATGGTTTGCAGATATAAAGGCAGAGACTACCCATGTTGAGTTTGTTGTTGCTGATATCCGGTTTAATCCCAGTTTGTAGATTTTAACACAATCAAAGGATATCATATCAATGAGTCATTTTGGGAGCAATTAATCAATCCGCATTGAACTAGAACACATTGATTCCATCAAAACTCAACATAAAGAACTTTGAGAACATTTCAATAAAATGAGGATTAGAAATTACCAAACTAATCAAGGGAGAAGATTCTTGCTATCTTACCATTTATATTTCTGTTTTAGCTGAGTTTTTCCTGTGTATATTATGTTTAATATATATGTATATTTTAATGTGCAGGTTCATTGATCTAAGGCATGAAGTATTGCAAAAGGAGAAGAAAAGGCCAGAGGTTACGGGCATCTTACTTCTGTATGGACGTTCACCCGATATATTGTGAACATGTATTGTTTGAAAGATATCTCGTAAAGGAGATAAAAAATGGAAGATCGCCAGATTTTTGTCATTATTCAACAGACATTTTTATGCAATGAACTGCGAACAAATGAAGGCGAAAATCAAAATTCCAAGACATGGGTGTTTTGCAAAAATGACTCATTTAGAAAACAGTGAGGAATTTCTTGAAAAATGTGAACCATTTGGGAGATTTGTTGGGTTCTCTGGACACGTTTTCTCTAGTTGCGACCTGCTAGGAGAGCCATTTCGATTTCTTTGTTTTCCATTGTCTCTTTAAGTGATAGCAACATCTTACAAAAGGGGGAACGAGGTAGAGCTTGAGAAAAAAAAATTATGTTTTGTAAACGCAGCTGCCAGGGGCAGAGTCTCTGCAGAATAGGGGAAGCTCTATCTTTTTTATATTTTTATTTTTATTTTGTAATCTTGTGGTTTGAAGTAGAAATGGATACATTGCTACCAGGAGAATGGAGTTTGTATGTAAAACACTTATATTGAGATTTTAAATTTTACACTTGTGGTTTTTTCGAATGGAGCTATCTCTTTCTTGGATTTCTTAGAAGCACTATTTCATGAAACTAGTATCATTTTTTATTATTGTTTTTTGAAATATTTATCTTATAAATTTAGTATTTGACTTTCTCAGTTTAATGATACATTATCATACTTGGTTATGATTTTTGTATAAATCTGTAAAGCTTACTTTAATTGCTCATTTTTATATTTAATGTTTAAAATATTATATCTTTTATTTATTTAAGTGTTGCTTGATAAATAAATGATAGTAATATTGTCATTCACTAACTAATTGGTTAAAATATTTTGTATTTTAACAAATGTTTTAATTTATAGTTGGTTAGTTATCAATATCATTCAAATGTAGAAGTGTTGAATTTTAATTATCTTTTGATAAAGTATGATGTTTGAATAGTGAAGTTATTTTATTATTTCATTGTTGTTATCTCATAAATATTATAAAATCTGTCTATGTTATAGTTTTAATTCTGTTGAGTTTTCTCATTGACTTGAAATTGTTTCTTTTCATATTTATACATCATTAATATATAGTTAAATTTAATTAGTTACACTGGCTCTCAGCTGAGATAGATTAATTTAGTTTTAGTTATGAAGTCTCTTAGGTGAGATAGATTAATTTAGTTTTAGTTATGAAGTCTCTTAGGTGAGATAGATTAATTTATTTTTAATTATAAATTTTTAGCTTAGTTTAAATCCTAGCAGTTGTTAAATAGCTTTTATTTAGATTTAGCTTGTTTTATAATTTAAACAAGAAATCCAAAACAGAAACAAAACAGAAGACTTTCCTTAAGAAAGCAGAGTTATATTGACTTAGATTTAGAAATTATGATTAGAACGATTTAGACTTAGAAATCGACCTTAGAATTTAATTTTAAAGAGTAGTTTAATTTAGGAAACATTTTTGCTGAATTTTTATATTCTCCTTAAGAGCATAAATTTAGCTGGTAGAAGGATACCATAACCTGCGATGTTTTGTTATTCCAAACACACTAGGGATTGTTCTAAGTAACTTGTGTCGGCATAATCTCTGTAGTTGGCCTAGGTCAGAAAATCAGGCCAACACTACTATACGTTTCTAACCTAACCCTACAACACTCTAACCCTCTCTCTCTCTCAAGTTATGACACTTGTTCCTTTTATCAAATAGTCTTCCCTTTTACTTTTGAAACTTGTTAGGTAGATTAAATGTTTAAACAACTTTTAGTTAACAATTGAGTGATGATGGACTTTATTTTTCTGGTTAATTATGTAGGCTTTGTATAAGTGGAGACATGGAGGTAATTGATTTTTTGTGACTAAAGTATATCATTATTTTGATTTAATTTAAATTGTTTTTTTTTAACAGAAACGAATAGGTTTTGTATTAATAAGAATGTGGTTGAGCCACCGAAGAGGTTACATCTGTGAGTTCTTTGCAAAAAACAAAACTCCCCATCACAGCAAATGGGAATACTACTTTTATTTAATTTAAATTGTTAGAACATATTACATTGTACTTTAATAACAATCTAATAGGCTATGGATAATCAACACTCTAATCATTTAAAAAAAAACAAGCAAAGCATGTTATGACACGAAATCAAAAAAATCTGATTGTGAAATTTTCAAAAAGAACGCGTCAAAATTATCAAATGGGAAAGAAAGGGACATGCATATTAGAAGGTAAATATCTAGAAATAGAACAATGTATTTCCTTATGTAGTTATATAATGCTTGTTTTTATTGTATGATGATGTTAGGCATATGTTTAATAACATTCTTGGCTACAGTTACAAAGAAGAGGAAAATACAAACAATAGCAAAGAAGATTAGTACACCTTCTATGCCTTTGAATGACTCTAATAGTCCTAACAAAGAAGCAAATGGAAAAGATACATTTTCCTCTTTTCAGGAGGAGGAGCAACATGAACAAGGTAATCCCATTAATTCATATTTTTCTAGTTCCTTATAACTATAAATCTTATGATTAAGAAATCCATAACACCTTTATGTGCCCTTCTTTTATAGAATATGTTCACAAACAACCATGCCATATGGATAACAATGTATAAGGGGAAGATCCCTCGACACAAAAAGAGGCGGAGAAACATGAAGAACAAGGTAAGGTCATTAATGTATAATTTTGTAGTTCTTCATAAATACAATTTTATGACTTTGAAATCCATAACACCTTTACATGCCCTTCTTTTATAGAAGATCATGTTCACAAAGAACAATTCCAACAATATATTAGTATACAAGGTGAAGATCCTTCTACATAAGCATCGACAGAGAAAGTCAAGAAGAAAGGTAGAGGAGCAACTAAATGTGCAGAAATAAATAACTTGGAGGAAAATATCGAAATTCATATCAATGAAAGGAACCAACCAATTGGTCCAAACTTCGTGAAGCTATCTTCATTAATAGGTGTGCTCACAAGGGAAATGGTTCCAATCAATTATTCTGATTGGAGGAAGGTTTCAGATCAATTAAAGGAGGACCTATGGAACATTATTAATGGGAGTATTAGACATTATGTGTATTTGTTTTCAACATTTCTATTTTTGAATGATTTTGAACTTTATTTTCAAACCATGTATGGAATCTAAAGATGCAATTCTTGTATGTTGCAGGAAAAATTCATAATCCCTCCGGTCCTTAAAGAATATTGTATGAAATCCATTGGCCATAAGGCAAACAGTCATAGATATCGGTTGACCAAAAAATATTGTGACCCTTATGAGTTAACAGAAGAAAGATTAAAAAATGTTCCTCCAATTAGGATGAGTGAGACAGTGTGGAGAGAATTCGTCCTATCATGAGCCACCACTGAATTCCTGGTAAGCAAAAAGTTCACATATTATATAATCAAGTTTTTTAGAATGTCTATTGGCTTGTAATGTTGACTTATATATGTTATTTTCAATTGATTACTAGGATATAAGGAAACAAAACACAAAAAATAGAGGAAAGAAGAGGGACTTGCACACCTATGGACATCGAGGTTATCAACGGGTCGAAGATGATATGGTATACAGTTGTAATGATATTTTATCCAATATGAGAAATATAAGCATATTTTAGTTTCATTTAAATGTCACTACTTAACCATACTATTTTACTTCTTGCAACTAGAAAAAATCTATAGCCTCTGATGGTCAACTACAAGCATTACCAGGGCTGACTTATGGAAGAAATGCCATCAAAAGAATAATGGCACTCCAATCACACCAGCTGTAGGAGAAACAATAGTATTTTCTCAACCTTTTAATTTAGATATTGATTAAAATTTCATTTTACATGTTGGAAATGTTTTCCTCTATCATCCGATTTAATTGTATGTCAATGTTAGCAAAAAATTGAACAAGCACTAGTAGAAGTTGCATCCCAAGACTTTGCAGCTAGGGATGATGCCCTTCCAAAGGTACTAGGGTTTGATGCAAGAGGACGATGCCATGGCATTAGCTTAGGATTTATGCCAACTAACTTGTTTGGAAAAGGTCCATACAAGGAGGCGCTAGCTGTAAGCCAAGCAACAGTGAAAGAAAAAATAGAGGAAATCGCATCTTTGAAAACAACAATAAGTGAACTACTGAAAAGAGTAGAAGATATGGAGAGAGAATATGTGGTCAACAAAATAAATTGTTAGTTTCCAATTATTTACTCTTGTCTCAGTATACATATTTTCACAGTAATGATCTGAAGGCTAATATCTTAATGCTCATATAAACAGTGTCCTACTGTACAAAATGCTCAGGCTAAAATCACGCCTGTGGTGGAGGTTAGTTGTTTATTTATTATTTGAAAAAATATTTGTTTTCATCTTTTGAATATATATATATATATATATATA